>JAEMWC010000155.1:85000-180000 GCA_016490735.1 Pachyseris speciosa
AAAGCCTGCTAGGACCAAAACAAACCTGAAGTAACCAGAGCGCTGACCTTTGCCAGAGAAACTTACAGCAGTTCCGAGGTAATGTAAACATTAGAAACCGAAAGCAAAAAGTCACGTACGCGATACAGTCGTATTATATTTTTAACTGAAGAACGTGTTGTAAGTAATAGCATAACCTTTTCCTCCATATAAACGGGGCCTAAGAGGGGGAGGCGGGTATTGGTGAATTAGGGGCTATTAGGCGAGTTGCAATAAGATCATATATAACGTTTGCATGGTTTGTGAGAGACAGGTGTATCTCCAAACTTAGGTTTTCTTTCGTTACCTAATTTTCGCAAGTCAATAATTAAATCTCGTCTTCTTATCTATTAATTTTCAAAAGGCGAAAACCAATAGTACAAAAATAACGACAAAAATAACATCATTTACATTCTGGGCGGAGGGCGGGATATGTTATAAAAAGGATACTGAACGGATAAAATTATACTATACTGCATGATGCGAATTTTTACGGCTCAGGTTCTTATTTTTGTAGAAAAAAATGTTTATTTTACAATTTCATTTTTTCCCCAAAATGGTTAGGGAGGCCAACACGGGTACATGAGTATATTTGCTCTAGTTTAAGTGCGTATTGAAATCTAAAATACTATAATAAAAGACTATAATATATTAAAAAAATCACACTGCTTGATTTTTTTATAGGGTAGCCCAGTTCGAAGAAGTGAGGTCTATGACACTGAAGTAGAACTGAAGGAAGTTTTCCACGACGAAATCTCTTTTGTTGGATGCCTCACTGGCCGCATCTCTAGAGGCAAGCTTTGAGCACAAACTGTACGTTGACGAGGAGGAAGAATTGAAGAGAGGACGCAAAGTACTCAGTGATGGGATTTTTCAAATATCAGATGGTAGGATAAGTCCAATCCAGTGTACATCAAGGTTGCCAGTGTACATCAAGGTTGCCATGGTCTCAACTAGGGGAGCGCCAACAGGGCTATTATGTGCGTAAGGCAAGGGAAGTTATTGAAACAACTTTAAATTGCCTCGCACCTGGATGTGAAGCCGATTTGTGGTTTGCCACAATGCAGTCCTTGCCAGTTGATCAATGTAAGCATTCTGATGTAATGGAGAGCCTAACAGAAGCTTATAACCAAGCTGAGAACAGGGAAACACGTTAGCAAATACTGTCATTGTTTGTAAACAACTTTAGCAAAATTCAGTTGCAGGAAATTATTCCAGGTCTTTCAAAGCGGCAAATTGATGATGCCCGTACACATGCCGACTTACGAGGGCCAGGGAAGTATGTCAGTCCTCCAGAAATCCATCGAATGCGACTTGAGACAACAAAAACTGATCACTTTTTGGAATTTATTTCGACATCCTCCCTTTTGCAGGATGTGTCATATGGTACAAAGACAATTAAGTTAGATAGTGGAGAGAAACTGCTTGTACCAGCAGCAATACGAACATTAATTCCATCCCGAATCATCAAACAATACCAAAGCTATTGTAACAGCGTTGACTTTAAGCCATACAGTGAGCGAACTCTCTTCGGTATTTTAGAAGCCTGTTCAGCATCGAAACAGATCTCTTTACAGGGGCTCGATTACGTCGCTACGGAAGGAAATGAAGCATTTGAGAATATAACATGCATTGTGTCCTTGCTTGGAGACAGTGGCGTTGAACTCACCTGGGCAGACAAAATCACAAAAGATCTGAAGGCCAGCAAAAGATATGTGAAGACAGACTACAAGACGCACATTAGCAGTGATGAGAGATGTAAAGACCGCTGCACCACATTTTCACTCAGTGTTCCAACCAATGCAAAGTTCTCCGGATCCTCTAACCACGAGCATAACCTTTCCTGCTACGAATGCTCAAGGTTGACCAATGTCATTGAAGAAATAAACGCAAAGTTAAATGACAAGTGTCTCCACTTAACCGATGATTTAAGAGCACGCCTGCTTCACGAGCAGAACCAGGTAACAAAATGCATTCATGCTTGGAGAATTGAAGAGAGGACGCAAAGTACTCAGTGATGCGATTTTTCAAATATCAGATGGTAGGATAAGTCCAATCCAGTGTACATCAAGGTTGCCATAGTCTCAATCAGGGGAGCGCCAACAGGGCTATTATGTGGGTAAGGCAAGGGAAGTTATTGAAACAACTTTAAATTGCCTTGCACCTGGATGTGAAGCCGATTTGTGGTTTGCCACAATGCAGT
This sequence comes from Pachyseris speciosa, assembly GCA_016490735.1. NCBI lineage: Eukaryota > Metazoa > Cnidaria > Anthozoa > Scleractinia > Pachyseridae > Pachyseris > Pachyseris speciosa. The sequence goes on from JAEMWC010000155.1 coordinate 87,222, forward strand.
CCTTGCCAGTTGATCACTTTTTGGAATTTATTTCGACATCCTCCCTTTTGCAGGATGTGTCATATGGTACAAAGACAATTAAGCTAGATAGTGGAGAGAGACTGCTTCTACCAGCAGCAATACGAACATTAATTCCATCCCGAATCATCAAACAATACCAAAGCTATTGTAACAGCGTTGATTTTAAGCCATACAGTGAGCGAACTCTCTTCGGCATTTTAGAAGCCTGTTCAGAATCGAAACAAATCTCTTAACAGGGGCTCGATCACATCGCTACGGAAGGAAATGAAGCATTTGAGAATATAACATACATTGTGTCCTCGCTGGGAGATAGTGGCGTTGAACTCACCTGGGCAGACAAAATCACAAAAGATCTGAAGGCCAGCAAAAGATATGTGAAGACAGACTACAAGACGCACATTAGCAGTGATGAGAGATGTAAAGACCACTGGTAACAAAATACATTCATGCTTGGAAATCACATCTCCCGCGTAAAATTATAAACACATGAGTAATGTATGACAGGTTTTATGTAAGTATAAAAATAAAAATAAAAATAATAATAATAATAATAATAATAATAATAATAATACTAATAATAATGAATATCGCCATAAAAGTTCTCCAAAAAGCAAGCAAAATAGTTTACTAATTGAATTATTTAACCGGTTCTCGTTTGAATTAAACAATTAGTACATGTACAATGAAAGATAAATTAAGAGCTCTTGGCAAGTGACTCATAAATTCGATCACCATTCAAACTTTATTCGTTCCACTGGTTCATGGATCGTCGTTCCATCACCATCTGTATACACATTTGAACAAAGTATCTCTAACTTAAATGGTCTCCCACCTTTTACCTTTTGCTGATCTTTATCCGTTTTGTTACCACAATTCAATTGCTAACATTTACGACGCCATATTGGATGTTGTTTCACTTAAAAAGTCGAAAGAGCATGGAGATGAATTGCCCAATAATAAATCACAGCGGAGAAGCTTCGCGCGTCATACTCAAACAATGTAATCTCCTGGCGAAAATAGGAAGTAATTTGGCCCTCTCAATCTCTATTGTAACGATGGTATTTGTATTTAGAGTAGATACCAATTAAAGAAGAGCTAAGACGGAAGCTCGAAGGAAAGCACCTCTGGGTGTGGCAGGATTAAATCGGAAATTTCAGTAACACTAGTCACACAAGGTATTTGCGATGTTCTGGGAGGGGGGGGGGGGGGAGAAACGAACTCAGGGCATAAAATTCCAATAATGGGGAATAGTCAGTTATAAAGGCACGTGTCGTTAGAATGTCATAAATTCCAAAACATCCGTCATATTGAAATCAACAGTCTGGCCGATTTCATAACTATTCCATGAAGTCAAAAGATCGCTTTTGCCAATGACAGTAAAATTAAAAGAGTAGAGAAGGGGTACTAAAGGAATGAAAAAGTGCAAAAAACTTTGTTTGTCACAAGAAACTTGAAAACGTCAATAAAAACTGAGAATTAGACGAGAAAACTCAAACTTACGTAATTACATGTATGCCTGACAAAACAAGGTTTCCATGGACACAAGGCGGAGTCCTATAAATAAAGTTTTGTTTGGCTCAACCTTTCCACCTAACTTATATACTCACTAAACAACTTTTTTTTAAAATTACTTTTCTTGTTATCAATGTTTCTTCCTCACCTTTCATGCAGTCCCCTGGGTCGAAACTGGTGGAAATACATAAAATTTAGTTTCAAATCCACAGTAGGAAAATTGATTTCTAGCTTATGGTTTGCAAATATATATATTTCCTTTATTAATTTACTTTGGGATCATTGATTGTTTGTTAAATGTGCGATTGGCGTCTAAAAAAACTCTCCTTATAAGGAATTAAGACTTTGACCGGAAGTGCGTAGTAGGTAATTTCTCTTAAAGTGTTTCGTGGTTTTAAAAGCCTTAACCTTTGTATTTTTTTTCTTGATATTACTAAACTAAGGGCTGAACTTTGCAGGAACACTAAGACTTGACGATATAAAACATGTGCATGGAAAATATACGATCTGAAAAATAGGCCATTTCCGGTTGTTTCCCATATGCTTCAAATAGGACAGAGTTGTGATATCAGTCACAGGCTAACGAAAAATTCCCATGAGCCACTGTTTTTACCAAGAAAAGCCTAAGAATAGGGCAGTACAAATATGCTTAAAGGGAGATTGAAAAGTGGCCAAAATTGCATTGAAAATCAGCCTCTCAGGACCCCTGCGAGGCTGATATCCAGAACTCGGCTGAAAAAAGGTCGTTGAAGCTGAAACTTTGGCATATTACATAATTCCATATAACGACTTTGTGTACCAATTTTAAGCGAAATCGGCCAACCTTCATTTCCAAGTCCGCCCCGGTCTCTCAGGCAGAAGCTCTTAAGGCAAATGTTATAGGGGGCTATGATTTGTGAATTTGTTTGCGTAAACAAGCGCGCTTGTTTCGGTTTAATTTGTAGCGCATGTTCATGTCGAATCACTCTATCAATTGTGAATTCGGTTCATTGGCTTAAAGAACGAAGAATATTACAGATCTTGCGAATGTGTTTTTTTTTTAATTTTAATTTGCAAAGAAAAGACAAATTACAGAAGATTACAAGAAAGAAATAGAATACATCAGCACTAGGACTACACGCACGCACGCACGCACGCACACACACACATGCAATAACGCAACACCTGACAACAACAGCATACAGGGGCAAGGGGCGTTCTCTAGATTTAAGCTATTGTTTTCTACAGTACTAATGACAGGTAGAGAAAAAGTATTTCTGTTGAAATTAAGATTGAAAAGAGATGTGACGTTCTTGAGAACGGAGCCTGTTCCATATCTTATAATGGAAATAGAGTTTGTTCTTCTCTTTAGCAATTCGATGCTCCAATTCATAAACTGCTTTCACTTTGGTTAAGAACACTGCTCTTGATGGTAACACACCCTTTAGCTTGCAATTATAAATGTACTGTTTTGAAAGTAAAATCAGATGATTTTATAGTAGGGCATCTTCCGACTGATGAGTTAGGCGAAGAATTACTTCACTCTCAGTAATTATATGATTCCCAAATAACTGACGTATGGAACTCGAAAAGCTTTGTATCACGGTACACAAAAAGAAAAAGTGTGACATAGTTTCTTCGTTACAAAGACAAAAACCACAGAGAGGAGACTCGGTTTTACCAATTTTGAAAAGAAAGGTATTTAATGGTAATATTTGATTCAGGATTTTATACTGGAATTCTCGCAATTTTGTATCAAGCGCACATTTAAAAGGGAGTGTATAAATAGTTTCCCAATCAAGAATATTTGTTCCCGAGGCATATTGATTTTCAAATTTCTTTTTCGCGGTTGGAGGTTTAGATATCTTTGAAATAAGAAGATTGTAAATCTTCTTCGAGGATAGGTCTGCCTGAGCAGACATATCGAAAGGTATCGTTTTATTTGTCACATTGCTGTTAATTTCTTTTTTCCAACCTGGTGGAAGTGAATGATAAAGAGATTTTAAGTAAAATAAGTCAAGCACATTTAACATAGATTCGGTTGTGTGTGGCTTCGTGCAAATAAACTCACATAAATCTCCAACTTTACATAGTCCTAAAGAAAAGAGTTTCCTATTGAAAACAGATTTGTTGTCAATACATATAAATCTATTATTCCAGATTAGTTGGTTGACTATTTCATGCAAAGAAGAAGGATTGGAGTTTTTCAAACACTCCTTGTAGTACTTTGGTATATCTATAGCTAATTTAGAGTAATCGAAGTTGCAATAAAAAAGTAGTCTGCCTCCAACTTTGTTGAGGTAGTGATTTAAAATACACTTCCAAGGGCATGGTGTGTTATCCAGAAATTTTTGGATGCACATGATTCTTTGTGCTTCAATCATAGAGTCAATATGAGGCATCTTTAAGCCTCCTTCATTCACATCATCACTTTGTCTTTACCTTTCCAGATGAAGTTGAATAAAATTTGATTGATATCTTTGATAAAATTTCTGTTCGAGCAGACGAGACTCATACGATATAAAATTTTTGGAATGGCAAAGGTTTTCATTATCTGTATTTTACCTAACAGTGTGAGGCCCCTCCAGCTCCAACTGTTTAAAGTCTTTTTTAAGGATTTGATGATGGAGTCCAAATTTAATCTATAAAAAAGTGCATAATCGTAAGTGAAATGTATCCCCAAGATTTTAACTTCTTTAGAGATGTGTTCCACATTTTAATCTTCTGCAGTGACTTTCGCAGAACCGAGATTCATAACTTCTGTCTTTTGTTTGTTCACTTTCAAGCCAGAAAACACCCCAAATATGTATAAGGTATTGGAAAGCTGATAAAAAGATTCCTTCTTTAAGAAAAACTGTTAAATCATCAGCAAAAATGACTAATTTTAATTCTTGATTGTCAATTTTGATTCCTCTTATTTTTGTATCATTTCTGATATTGATGGCTAGTGTTTCCAGTACAAGAATAAAAACATAAGGAGAGAGAGGATCACCTTGATGAACCCCTCGGGAGAGTTTAAAGGGCTGAGTCACGAAACCATTATTCATTACACTGCTAGAAATATCCGAGTAAAAGGTAGTAATCCAAGTAATAAAGGATGGTCCGAAATTGAATTTCTGCAGGACTCTGATAAGATAATTCCTGTTAACGGAATTGAACGCTTTCTCAAAGTCTATTGCTACTAATAGAGAGCTTATGTTCTTTGAAGTTGTCAGAGATATAATATCATCAATCGTACGTACTGCATCAAAAATTGTTCTACCTTTGACGTAAGCATTCTGGTTGTGGTGTATTATTTCTGGTAAAACCTTTTCTAGTCTCCTAGCAATTGCTTTAGTTCCTATTTTAACATCAACATTAATAAGAGAGATTGGTCTCCAGTTTTTGATTTGCCGTCGATCTCGATCTTTTTTCTCTATGAGGACAATAACTGCTTCTTTTTGTGAGATTGAAAGCTCTCCATGTATATAAGAATAGTTCAGGCTTTTTACTAACATTTAACCAAGAACGGGCCAGAAACATGCATAGAATTCGATAGTGAGACCATCGTTTCCAGGAGTCTTATTATTTTGAAACGATGATAGTACATTATAACACTCAGCTACGGTCAGTTCTCCTTCGCAAAGCCGCTGCATTTCTGGAGATAGTTTTGGTATGCTTTCGGAATCCAGGAAGGGACAACGGTTGATTTCCGATTGATTTGTCTCGCTATAAAGTTCTGAATAGAAAGAGTACAACTCATCCACGATTTTTTTAGGATTTGTCGTTATAATACCGTTGGCGAGTTCGACTTTCCGGATCGTGCTCTTTGTCTTATTTTTTCTTTCAAGGTTTAGAAAGTACTTATTGTTTTTCTCACCTTTTTCATACCAGGAAGCACGTGAACGAGTGATTGCTCCTCTAGTGATGTATTCATATTCCTTTTCGTACTCTATCTTCAAGTTTTCAAGTTCATTTTGGTTTGCTGTAGTTGGGGTTTCAGCTAATTGTTCCTCAGCTTGTTTCAATTTGTTCTCAATCAGATTCATTCTTTCCCTGCGCTGCTTTGCTTTTACCTTGCTATACTGCATAGTCTCTTTCCGTATGTTATATTTTATCCAGTCCCACTGAACTCTAACATCTTGATTATACTTAATTTCGGTGAGCCAAATAGGAATTCGGTCTGTTATTAATTTTAAATATGCTTCATCGTCCAAAAGACTATTATTAAACTTCCAAAAAGATGGACCGTGTCTTGTGTCACTTATACTATCAATATCTAGTGTTATCGCGGAGTGGTCACTTTTAATTGCGGTTGTAATGTCTGCCTTATTTATGTCATCCTGCAGGGAGTCACTAATTAACCAGAAATCAAGTCTTCTTTGGATTAAAGGGTTTCTCTGTCTCCAAGTGAAAAGTTATTTGGTTGGATTTCTTACTCTCCAAATATCAATCAAGTCATACTTCGATATGATGTCTTCGAGACTCTTAACAGAATTTTTTATAGAAGGTTTTCCTCCTGAGCAGTCCAAGTTGGGTTCAAACGTAACATTGAAGTCCCCCCCCCTTAAATGATCTGATAATTTAATTGCAACATTTTCTCTTCTATGATACTTGCAATTTTATCAAAAAATTGGCTCTGCTCACACTGCTTTGAAGGCGAATACATATTAACCAGAAAAAACGGAGAATCCTGAATCAAGACATCTAACATAATGAAAGTTCCCATTTCATCTCTTTGTACTGATTTAATTAGAAAATCCAAACCCTCCCTGATCAAAATAAGAGTACCTTTAATATGCGACGTTCCATGAGCAAAAAACAAGTCTCCTCTCCATTGTTTCCTCCAATGGTTCTCTAACTCAGTCGTGCTATAGGTTTCCTGAAGAAAATAGATATCTGCATTTTGTTTTCCCAGCCAATTAAATATGCATTTTCTTTTTTCAAAGGTGCGAATACCTCTGACATTCAGGGAAAGCAGTTTAAATTGGAGATTATTACCCTCCATCGAGAGAGGTAGAAAAAGTGACAACAAAGAACATCACATCAATATCCATTCCGAGGATTAAATGACACCTATTGATGCCACCATATACTCTACGCGCTTGATTTTGAATAACAATTGCAAGTGATGTAAGCCCCAAATTACTGTACTTGTGAAGCATCCAGCAACAACTGTCAATTAACACAAACGAACAAAATTCACACAAAAGAACAAATACAAATCTTAAGAAAGCAGCCAGCTAAAAGCTGTTAGAGTAACGCCGCTTATAGTCTAGGTCTTACAACGGTTGGCGAAATTTGCATAACGTGGGGCTCCGAAAAGAAAAATAATAATAAAATAAATAAATAGATGAGTAAACCAGAAACAAAATTTATATATGTATGTGACTAGATTCAGAACCGAAGACATAATTTGGTCAAAGAATAAATAAATGAATTATCTTAACGTTTAAATATGAAGACATACTGACTAAATGAGTAGATGTAAGCTTAAGAAGAAATTAAAACACCATCAATATAAAGTTTGTCTGGCTCCGCTCTGCTGAAGAACGCGTTCTTCCCGTCTCTTTTCGCTGCTTTGAATTTGTCCATAAATTTTTTCCTTGCTTCAACAATAGATTTGGGCAGGTCTGCGGATATTCCGAGACCAGTTCCTTTCAGCTTCCTCGCTTTTGAGAAAACCTCCTCCCTTTCCGGATATCGGAGAAATCTCGCAATCATCTGCCGAGGTCTGGTCTGTCCTGGGTTGTATCTCCCGATCCTATGCACACGCTGTAATTAGATATTTTCGGCGTCATCAATACCTAGGTTGTTCTTTAAAAAGCCAACTAAAACCTCGCGTGGATTTTCTTTACCCTCAGACTGCTCGGGTATGCCATAGGACCGTAGATTTTCCCTTCTCTGGTACGTTTCCATATATTGTAATTGTTGGCGTAAAGATGTCATCTCACCATTCGTTTTTTCAACGACTTCTCTATAACTGAGGACCTTTTCTTCCGCCGATTTTACTTTCTTATTTAAGGCAGAAATATCACCCTTCATCTTGTCGGCGTCGGCAACGTAGCTGTTAACTTTCGCTTCAATTGACTTCACTAACTCGTCATACCCAATCAAACATAATTCAAGACTCGAGACTTTTTCCTGCAGTCGACTCACCGTTTCATCAACATTGCACATATGCTTTTCTATTCCGTCCCTTTTGCCCTCCAAAATTTCCAACTTTGACAAAATCAATTCAATTTTTGGCAATACGCCTTCGACCATATCGAGGGCTTCCAAGATGTCGTCCGATTCCGAACCCAGAGATCGACTTCTTCTTGATTTTTTTTCTTCTGGTGACTTCAGGCTATCCTCGGAGCTTACAGAGTTGTCTTTCCTGTCCTTTCTTTTGAAGTAAAAGTATAAATCTTCCATAAAAGAAACCTTCGAGAAGACTAAATCTAACGGAGCCCCGTTGTAAAACGTCTACTCTCGACCCATGTCCGACCCAGTCCCCCTGCGCGAATGTGTTTTGATGTCGAATCACGCCTAGCTATATTGAATTCATTTTGATGTTGCTTACCGCGTAGCCGCGGAGCCAGCAACCCAGAGGTCTGAGTAGAATTAAATACTTTCTGCGTACCGCGTAGCCGGCTGCGTGGAAAATTATTCGGCTGGCAGGGTATTATTCAGTTAAGCCGTCCTTCGAATCTGCTTTGCAGACCTGCTGCAGATGGACCATCCTCATCCGATTCCGTATCTTCTTCATCGCTTCTATGGGCAAGTGGCTCTCCGGCGTGCTGTTGGACATGTCCAACCACCTCCATTTCATCCGTTGTTTCACTTTCTGATTCTTCCAGGGACCGCGCAGGGGGAGGGGCCACTTTTTGCCGAAAAAAAAAAAATAAATTAAGTAAAAGACATCCAAAAAGAGTACTTTCAAGGGATAATAATGCTTGGCTAAAGGTGGTGGACCTCGCGGGAAAACATCCAAATTTATGATTAGTTTCTTTCGATCCTGTCAGATGGAATAAATTTTAAAACCACTATCTTTACAATTCATACACTTAGTTGTAGTCTTCTATTGGTCATGAAAATGGGGTTGACAGACCAACGCGATTCCTGCTGTGTGCTCCTTGTGTTTCTCACGGCCTTTATAGTTTTGCTTTAACAAGCGTATCTTTAAGCGACTTTCCTTTTCTATAGGATAATCAAGGGAGGTTCTTTGAATATCTCTCTGTTGTTGTATTAGATGCCATTTGTCCATTAGTTTTGGTAACGATGGTTGAAATTGCGTCACGAAGGGTATAAGCTTCCTGTGCGTTGTGTATTTCTGTGTTAGAGCTGTCCGCATAGTTAACTTCTGAGAGTATTTGTTCCACCAACTTCTTAGATAACAGCGACACTCATTACGGAATCGCGCCCATTGAAACACGTCGATCGTATATGCAAATCTAAATGCAGAGCTGTCAATCATCGAATTCTCTAGTGTATATCAATGTCATTAAGCGCCCAGAACATATGCCAATTCATCAAGAAACAGCAATGTTATCGATTTCAACTCTGAGAATAAATACGTGAAATTCATAGAGACGTGAATGATCGCCGTTAGAAATATTTCCCAAGTTAAATTACATAAACGCAAATAAGTCTGAAATAAATCCGCAATCATTTCAATCTGTTAAGCGCATGAACATTTCATCTTTTCTTTGAAAACGTTATAAAGCCAATGAAACACTTACGATGTACTTGTCCTTTTCGCTGAAATTATTCTATGACCACAGTTGACCAGACAGGAAAATCCGACAACTCATGGATAGTTTAAACAACGCTAACTTTATCTCTTGCATGCTACTGAAATGCGATGACTTTCGAAAACCATGAAACCTCGCAAAGCCGTAGTATCTTACAAACTTGCTGCTTTATGCAATGTTGTTTCTACCGAATTCAAATACTTCAGCATTATTTTGATAACAACAACTCTTGCGCGCTGGTACTCGAAGAATGCTTTTGTCTGCATAACACCGGTTCACGCGGGAAACATGTATCCAACACGGGTTGCGCTACGGTCAATCAAACCAAAGCAAGCGATGATTAATCGATAAAAAATATAAACTCACTGTCTCTTTTCAGTTTAACGCAAACACGAACACGCCAAAAGTAGAAACGAAGCGATCGATCGCGCGAAATGAAGCAGAACAACACTGGAAAACAGATGATCGTAAACAGGTATTCAGTATTGCAAAGTTCACGCGGCGCTCGCCGATATCTTTTGCAGTTGCGGCTTGTTTTCGGAAAGTTTTCCATACTCTCACGACCGGTATTAATCGATAGCGAGCATATTTTCACATGTTTTCACAGTTCAAGCTCCTGTTATTGCCTTACAACGGATAACGAAACAGATTCGTGTAACATCTAAAGCTCCCTTTGAGGCGCTGTTACACTGTGCAATGTTTCGTGCAACTTATGTCGCAACGCCATTCCGAGACAATTTGTACGAAACATTGTACCAAGTGTAACATACCCTGCAACGGCCAAAATTGTTGTGAGACACGTTGCACGAACCGTTCCAGAAAGTAGAACTCTGCAACGGTTCGTACAACTTGTCTCGCAATGATTTTGGCCGTTGCAGGGTATGTTACACTTGGTACGTTTCGTGCAACTTGTCTCGCAATGGCGTTGCGACACAAGTTGCACGAAACATTGCACAGTGTAACAGCGCCTTTTGGGAATTATGTTTCGAGTCAAAAAGGAACCGAAATTGTTAGCGCGCAAAGCCTCATGGGTACCCCACTTTTTACGGCCGACGCGTTTCAATCGGCGCGACAAATAAAGATTGTTGTTGTTGTTCACCCATTGCGCCAATGATTGGCGCAATGGGTGAACAACAACAACAATCTTTATTTGTACTCATTCTTGCTTGCCTAGGGTAACTTCTAGACATAAGGCGCGTTTTAAAGTGTTCTATGTTGTCTGTGAAAGTAACTCTTGAAGAGTTACTAAAGAAAGGCTCAAAGAAAAGAATCAAGAAAGGTTTAGTATTATCATCCAGTGCTAAACACTCACAAAGACAGAATAGACAAACTTGGCCTTCTGCCGAACGTGGCAAATGAATTTTTGGGCCGTAACGACAATCCAAAATGGAATTTCCGTACATTCAGACAATCCGATGATAGTAAGCGAATAGATGAACCAAAGTTATGATTACTCTACCTTCGTTTACAGATTACGTCAGGAGCACATGAGTAGGAGCTTCACTCTTCCATACAAGCCCTTTGAGTCAACCTTTGCACGTATCTTTTCTATTTTTAGAACGCTGTGGGTTTCTAAATTCGCACGCACTATTTAGAATACTCAAGAGAAGGATCGGGACAACGCGCTCCCCACCTTTGGCCACAAATTTTTTTACAGATGCTTGTGTGTGGAATTTACTGGAAAGAGATTTCCCCAGTAAATTGGAGCCTCCTGCAGAAAAAGCCGTTCTAAAAATAGAAAGATACGCGTAAAGGTTGACTCAAGGAAACAGTGCATATGGAGGCTCCTATTCATGGCCTTCTGATTACGTTAAGTGTGACAAAGGACATAGCTCATGAATTTAACGGAATTACCGTAAAAGCTCTGTTAAGCCCCCGGGGGGCTTATTTAATTTCAGGCCTTATTAATGGGGGGCTTATTGGAGAGGGGGGCTTATTTCAGATCTTTGAGCACGCCGTTCTCGTATTAAATAGTTTCTGTACAAATCTCAAGCAACGCCAGTAAAACTTTATTATTTAATAGTGGAACAGAGAATTAACTCTGAAGTGTAAATTAAAGTGCTACCTAAACCCGTGAATAACCCACTGGGCGTTAGCCCTAGTAAAGGGAAACAGGGAACCACACGAGGCAAAGAAAAAATCTTTTGACCTCGGTGGGAATCGAACCCACGACCTCCGGATTAGATCTACCGTTACTCTGCCGACTGAGCTACAAGGTCGCACAGAGAAAGTCGGGGACGATTTTAGATGGTGAATCGCGGCAAAGAGAAAGTAAGGGTACATATGAATGTTGTGCCGCGTAGCACTATTATTTAATGCTGAGTAGGAAACAGTATTGTGTGTTTTATTGTATATTTGTTTAAAAACGCATAAAGTGTATTTCGTTGGAAGGAATAGGAGGAAATAATTGCAAAATCTCGTGTCCCAAAAAGGGGAGAGGGGGTCCTTATTACAAAAAGCGCCTCCAAAACGGGGGGCTTATTAGATAGGGGGGTTAAAAGAGAGGAGGGGTTAAAAGAGAGGGGGGCTTAATAGAGCTTTTACGGTATATGCTTTTTAATTATTATCTTATTATCTGGCTACCAATCACAGTTCTTTCCCAAGATCCTGGGAAAACAGCAGGATACTGGAACACGATTAGCGACGCTGTTTCGCAGGCGTCCCTTTTCCGCGTGCAACAAAGGAAATAGGAGACGTCTGCACGCAGGCTATAAATCATAAGGTTTTTTACCTTCGCCTTAGTTATTCCTCGTGTGTTACTGAGTAATTAAACCGTGTAGCATTACCTTGTTATTTCAGCTGATCATAGTAATGAAGGAGAGCAGCAGTTGAACATACAAAAAGTTCATTTTATCTACTGCTAAGAATTTTTAATTTGAATTTAAATTTAACGGTAATTACTAATAGGTAAGTAAGTTAGTAAGTAAGAACTTTATTTTTGTGTCAAAATCGCTAGCATACAATATACACTAACTGGGGACACCTACAGCTACAATTATCTACAATTAGGTATTGTAGGCTTCAGCGCGCAAACGAAACAATTTACGTACGCGCTGATGCGAACCTGATAACGTGCTGTAAATTGACTTCATTATTTTGCTATGTAAAGAATATGCTGATCTTACTGTCAATCTAACCAGCTGATAAAATATAACTATACCAATGGTGAAGCAATCCCCACAAGTGATTTTTAATTGCAACACGTTCCGTGGTTATAGATTTCTTCAACTGAGCTACAACACCGTTATAATATATAATATAATATATTATATTTACAAATAAAATACACAATAATGAAAATGCTGATCCACGCATAATAACGTGCTCTAAATTGACTTCATGTTTTTCTTATGTAAAAAATATGCTGATTCAGGGTTGTCCCTAAAAATTTTCCTTTGGGACTCCCCAGGACTTTAATCTAACTTTGCAAGTCCCGGATGAAAAAGTAGGGGGCCCCGAAAGCGCTTCTTTTTCAGTCAGAAAACAAAACGAAGATTCAAGAGTTTGCTTTTATTCTCAAAAGGGATTATTCCGTGACCACCCTTGTGTGTTACATGTTATTTGTACGATTTTTTAATACATGTAGTTAGGATGAAATATGATAATGCCAACGGGCTTTTTTCTCAATATAAGCAGAATATTTGCCGTCGGGAAACAAACCTTCTAAATAGAATTTAAGTAAAAGAAATGTAGTTTGGATTTTAAACCAAATAAATCCAAAGTTTTGTAGCCGGCAAGGCCTTCCCAACAGATACCCCATTGTTCCCTTTGTCAAGAGGCGCGAGAGTACTGAGCTGAATTTGAGAATAGTTCACCTCATCACAAAAGAATTTCCTAAGTTATTACCTTACAAATTCATAGACCCCTTGCTTCAACCTCACTTCGAAAAAATGTTTATGTGAAAGGCCCTAAAATCATACGGTTCTTTACCTTTGCCCTAGTTAATTCCTCGCGTGGTACTGAGTAATTAAACCGTGTAGCAATACTTTGCTATTTCAGCTGATCATAGTAATGAAGGAGAGCAGCAATTGAACAAACAAAATCGTTCACTTTCTACTTGTAAGAATTTTTCATTTGAAGTAACCCATTTTTAAGCTTTCTCCTCGTAAAAAATTGCTAATAGGTATTGCAGGTAACATTATATCAACTTTAGCAAATGAAACAATTCACATAAGTGCTGACACGAACCTTAAAATGTGTTGTAAATTGACTTCATTATTTTGTTATGTAAAGAACATGCCGTTGATCTCACGTCAATCCAAACAGCTAATAAAATATAATTATACCAACGCTGAAGCATTGCCTACAAACGATTGTGGCGAAGGATCATTTTCTGTGGAACTGAGCCGGTCACAATGATTTTGACAAATTTCATTACTGTTGTTTTCTTGACTCTATTTACCATTGGAGCAGTTGTAGGTAAGAAAAGTATTTGAGTCGCCAATAGCTGTAGTGCAAGGGAAGCAATAATTTTCGCCCTACATTCATTGAACAAATATGAGTAGCAAACACTCGGCAAGGACAAAAAAATCAACTTACAGAAAAAGTTACCAGAGAGGTGAAATGATATTTACTTATAAATGAGAAGGCCCAACGGAGGATTAAACAGTCAGCTATTGAGTAAAGGAGCCAAATCTTTTTGAATGCACGCGTAGTACAGTTTGGCAATTGACCGTGTTTCTAGAGTTTCCATGTGGTTGTTTTGCTTTCAAAAAGAAGAAAACCCCTTGTCTTATATTTTCTGCCATTTCGTTATTTAACCTTCATTTTAGACAATGAGCGTCCACAAAAAAGGCTGCTCTTTTTTTCACAGTTTGTAATGTTTCGCTGTTTTCGGATAACGCTAACAAGTAAGTAAACTCATGAATGCAACTAGAGTGACTGGGGGAATGACTCTGCCTTACTTGACCTGCCAATAACATAGAGGGCAAAATTACTGAACTCTGATTTGTCAATGAAGAGGGCATTTTTCTTAATTTTGCTTGTGAAGAGGGAAAAATTACTCGCTTCCGATTTGGTCGAGCGCCAAAAATACTCGCTCCTGCTTAGTGGCTTTGACATGCAGTTGGTTTCTGCATGTTGTGCAAAACAACTTCATCTTCTTCGTAGTTTGTCTTTTAATTCGCGTTGCATTCGCGAAAAAAGGCATAAAGATCAAGGGCTAGCTTTAACTGAAAGGCTCTCCGGAAGCTGAATTTCCGAGTGATAAATTAAAGGAAGATAAATATTTTTCTCATGACAAGCATAACTTGGATCGACCTTCACAAGATTGCGCCTTTCGAAGCGGTACTGCTGTGGTTGAAAAACAAAATGATTCAACGCGTTCAAGGGCTTTCACTTGGTTTACCACGGCATCTTGCAGTTCACCAAAGAAGGCCACAGAACGGTTTACCATTAATGGAAGGAACTAGTATCTTAAACTTTTACGGTTGCGTGTTTTTAAGTGGATGCGTATTTCAGTTCAAGTGGTAGAAACCTCTACACCACAGGCGAATTAAATACCGTAAATCCTCGATTAAGCGCCGCGGCGCTCATTAATTTCACCGAGATTTTGGTGCGGCGCTTATTCGAGGTGCGGCACTTTTTCGGGGTGCGGCGCTTATTTAAAACAAGTGCATCACAAATTATAACGTTAAGAGAATGAAGTGAGTCAGGTACTAGAGATGTACAAAAATTTATTATTTAACCAGTATTAAAATAAAAGGGAAAACATGAACACATAGCAGTAAAAGAAAGAAATACTCGCAAAATTTCACAGAGTTCGCGTAAACATTGGGGATTCTGTTTTGTCCCATCAAAATTATCAAACGTAAAGATCAAACGTAGTTTCTCTGGGTTTGCGGTACTGGGTTTGCACCTCAAATTAGCGTCGCGGCGCTTATTCGAGGGCGGCGCTTATTAAGTTGGTGGGCCTAGGTGCAGCGCTTATTCGAGGTGCGGCGCTTATTCGAGGATTTACGGTAAATTGAAGTGTAACATTTGGTTTAATCGTTGTTACTTTTGTTCAGGAATGAAATTCGTAGTTTTCTTATCCCGACTGGTTGTAAATAACAATCATCTATACTGGTTTGGGACGCAAAGAAGTAGCTGAATTGTTTGTTTTGCTCGCGAACGAGTGTTTTTAATTCGCTTCGCTGACTGTTTTTTGACGTGCCTCAACAGTGTCATAAAAAATTTTGCCCTTATGTTATTAACACGCAATTGCAACGAGTCCTCGTAAAATTAAGGAATAATATGGCTTGCGTTTTCAAAAGTTGCTGAAATTGCTAGAGCCGCGCAATTTCAGCAACTTGTAAAAACACGCGTCTTGGAACCATGCGATTACCTATACGAATATCATCAAACTTTGTGACTTTTCTATAATTTACCTGATGAAAATAAATTGGTATGTTCGAAATGAAAGTGAAGAAAGATGATAAAATTTTTGCTGTGGTAAATAAAATTTCATTGATCACGTGACTTAATGCTTCCATGGAAACAAGATTTAGTTTAATATTGAGTCTTTTATACGTTTCAATTGGAAAAAATTTAAACCGTCGCAACTTTTGTGGGTATTTGCTATTCAAGCGTTTCGTTTCTGGTTTTGATTATATTTTGGTCAATTCAGACGATTTTCTGAGATTTTGGGCAATCAAGAAATTCAAGATGGCGGAATTTTAGCGCTATTTAAGGTGACAAATGAATAACTTCCAGGATTAAATATCATCATCATCATCATCATCATCATCATCATCGTCAGGTGTCTAAGGCTTTGCGAAGGATTCTGGCTGTACCCAGTAAACAGGCTCTCTACAATAAATTCAAAACGACAAGGGACACCGATCTCTACTAACCACTTTTCTATGTCTTCAGAGACAGTTCCTAATGCACCAATTATAACTGGCGCCACAGTTACTATGCGCAATTTCCAAATCCGTTTCAACTCCCCCTTCAGGTCTTGGTAGTTCTCAATTTTCTCTTTCTCTTTGTCTTTCACTCGGGTGTCAAATTGACAAGCAACATCAATAATTAGGCACTTCCGTTCTATCTTATCCAGTACCACAATTTCAGGCTTATAGTGTTCAATCGTGTTGTCAGTCTGTACTTTGAAATCCCACAGTAGCTTGTTGTTAGCGGATCCATACACTGGTTGTGGCTTATGGCTGTATTATTATTATTATTATTATTATTATTATTATTATTATTCCTTCCTGTTTTGAGCTTTGATTTTTTCTTTACAGGAAATACGTGTCCTTTGCATCCTGCCCCTGCCAACGGAGCCTTGGCCTGTAATGAAAGAGCGTGCGCTGTGATGTGCAAAAAGGGTTTTGATTTTACCTCTGTCCCTCCATTCTTCTATTTGTGTTCAAGTGGAACATGGGGGTTCCTTGGCTTCGGTAGTTTTAGTCTTCCATGGCCAGACTGCGAGGGTAAGATATTATCAGCAGAGTTTTAAATCAACGAGCTGAGTATAAGGAACCATAATCAGCAAATCTTTGTATAAAAACCTCTACACGTCGAAATGTAATGAGTGTTACCGTCCTAGAGCTTTCTTCCATGAAGAGAATGAAACAAAACTAAATCACGAAGAACAAATGCTATGCGAAGGCCCATTAACTACCAATGAATGTACAGAAGCCCTATAAGACATGGGATCCGACAAAACCCCAGGGCCGGACGGATTGCCCGCCGATTTCTACAAGGTTTTTTTGGAATGACATATCAGCGTTATTAATCGCCGCTCTCAATTGGTCTTTTCAAAATGGAAGCCTGCCTATAACACAAAGGCGCAGAATAATAAAACTTATTCCCAAAAAGGATGCAGAACTTAATTTCATAAAAAGACTGGCGCCCATTATCTCTTTTAAACAATGATTACAAAATTGCTGCAAACGCATGGCAAATCGAACGAAATTAGTACTGCCGAAAGTTGTAAACACTGATCAAACTGGTTTTATGAAGGGCAGATTTATTGGGGAGAATATCCGTCTTATAGATAGTATCATTCGTTACGCAGGTGAAAAAATCATTCCCGGTTTACTACTATTTATCGAATTTGAAAAAGGGTTTGATTCTTTGGAACGACCTTTCATTCTAGACACTCTACAATTTTTTGGTTTTGGACCCTCTCTAATTAACTTGGTAAGAGTCCTATACTGCAAAACTGAAAGCTGCATTCTTAATAATCGATTATCAAGCGATGTGTTCGAGACAGTTCAAAGATTAGTTAGACAAGGCTGTCCCATGTCACCGTACCTATTTATTCTGTCTGCTGAAATTTTAGCCAACACAATTAGGATCCAAACATAAGGGATATCTCAATAAACAATAGGGATATTAAAATAAGTCAATACGCCGATGATACTACACTTATCCTAGACGGAACAAGTGAAGCTTTGATTTCAGTCTGTTTTAAATCTGCTTAATGACTTTAGTAGTATCTCTGGCCTCAGGGTCAATGACACCAAAACAGAAGCTCTTTGGATAGGATCTCGTATTGGAAATGGCATCACTCCCACCCCGGGTTACAAGCTTAAGTGGCCCAAAATGAAAGTCAAATCTTAAGGAGTCTGGTTATGCACTCAACTTGAGATAACGATGTTGGCAAATTATGGCGAAAAGTTAGAGAAAATAAAGTCTACATTAAGCTGTTGGAAATACCGCAGATTTACACTGATGGGAAAATTATCGTGTTAAAAACCCTGGTAACATCACAGCTGACTTATATTTTATCACCTATTCCATCAGACTACAAGATTATAAATGAAATAAACGGGCTTTTTTTTTTTTCCAATTTATTAAGCGGCCGTCGCTTAGCGACGAGCCGCTTCTTGCATTACCCTTTTTTTTTCTCGTCGTTTCGTCCGTCACTTGCCCCGTACCGGCGAGGGCGAAAAGTTACCTCTCGGCCAGAGGAAGAAACAATGACAAGTAAATAAATAAACTGTTTATTCTCTGGTGACAGTACTTGGAACGCGCGACCCTCAGATCTCATCGCCCATAGTCTGCAACTTATCCGATTGCGCCACTTGCTCATCAGTTACCTTCACTAGAGAATTTTGTAATAATTAACGTGAGTGGTCACCAAAGTCACGAATCGTTACAGCCTTTGCAAAAGAAATGTTTAGCCGGAATTGAATTACTTCAATATACATTTCATAGCAAAGGAATTTAATTGAAAGCGTTTCTTTTGATCGGTTTTCAGCAACATATTGAAAAGGTTTAACTGAATCGCAAGAAAAGTTAAGTTATAGCTTGATAAACCAAACCGCACAAAACACGCAAAGAATATTAAAGATCTTCAAAGATAATTTTGTTTAACGCCGAATACACGTTAGACAGATACATAACATTTTTTTACCTGTTATATTCTTCAGGTGTAACAATTCGTTACGAATTAGCTAACTTTTATACTTTCATGCGTAGCTAAACCGCAAACAGCTTATTAAATATTCAAAACGAGTTATTTTTGGACGTGTTAAAATTAGCGTAATCTCCAACATCTCATTAAATTTTTCAGTGAAATTTGTTGGGTGCATAAAAATTTGTATCTCGCTTTATACTTATCGCTTTACAATAATTTTTATATCTTTGTGCTATTCGAATTCCGAAACCATTTTTGCGTTGACCGTAAAATAAAACTGCCATTTCTCTACGAGTGAGTAGCAATTTTAGCATACGACCACGGCTTTAAATGCGTTTCCGGTATACAGGTTGGTATACAACTTTACCCGAACTTGAAGTAAAGTATCGTACTCACGTTGTATTTTCTTGTTAGGGATTAACATTTACACCACAAGAGAGAGCAAACTATTGTGAATTTCAAGATTGAACTGTTCGCTATTGTTAAGAAAAAGAAGGGGCCATAGAATACGAAGCGATGTTTCGTGTTAGTTCACGGTCGACTAATTCACGCAAATTGAAAGGCTCTTGAACAAAAATATTTATTTAGGGGTCAGAGTGAGAAATCGCGAAAGCCTTTCTAAAAGAAATATTTAGTCAGAATTGAATTCCTCCAACGTACCTCTTATAGGAACCGAATTTATTAGAGCGTTTCCTGACCCGGGTTTTGATGCTAAACAAGTATTGACCGAGTGGTGGACTAAGTACTAGTGATGGTGCAATACCGGAAGTCAAACCAACAACGCGTGTAGCTTTTCTTTTTCGGTTATCTTCGAGAAACTGGTCAACGGATCTAGACGCCGGTTTATACCAAATTCTTCGCTTTCTTTCAAATTTTTAACTCGAAGTGCCAGTGTTTTGTCAAGCTTAATCGGAAATTGGCGTTGGTATTTCGAGTAGTGAATATCCAGAGAATCGGTTCACCATTTTTAAGCGGCCGTCGCTATGGCGACGAGCCGCTTCTTGCATTACCCTTTTTTAAGCGGCCGTCGCTTAGCGACGTTAGTGATGGTGCAATACCGGAAGTGAAATCAGCCAACACAGCTCTTTTGCGTGGCGTTGTTTGAACATACCTTAGTGGTATTGAGATATCAGTTATCGTCGAGAAACCGGTCAACGGATCGAAGACTCAGATTTATATCAAATTGTTCGCTTTCTTTGAAATTGTCAAACAAATCGAAGTTCCAGTGTTTTGTGAAGCTTGAGCTGGCCTTGGTTCGCGCGTAGCGAATATTCATAGAATCGGTTGAGTACTTTTCCGTGTTAAATTGCAAAATAGGTTTACAGCTTAAGCGTTGACAAAAGAAAAAAGAAAAACAAGTGAAAAGAAATGGAAAAAAAAAAAAGAAATAAAAGAAAAATAAAAACCCCCCTCTATTGAGGCTTGAACCACCGACCCTAAGCTGCCATCACAGAATGAAAAGAGCACCTAAATCCACTAGGCCACCAAAACCTTCTCTAAACGTACAATCGAATTTTAAATTCTTCATAATTCAGAATGACGAATTGACTGTCATGCCAACTGAAAGCACAGGGTGCAGAGGAGTTCTGTTCGATCGTACACGACCAAGTCTGACCTTGTTAATTCCAAAATATGTTTACTTTGTGCGACAAAGATTGTCGAAATGAAACCCTTTTGATTTGTGAACGTTTTCTGCTTCCACTGATATCCTTCTATATATCCCCCTGTCTTTCTCTGGTACGGTTTTGCAAGTACTGCGGACCAAAGTCCTGTGGGCTCGTACGGTTTCAAAAGGTTGGCTTACAGTACAAGATAGAGTAAAGGGAGGAAACCGAGTTAGGCTCAATTTTTCGATTCCCTGTAACTAACACGAAATTCA
The DNA here is from genome assembly GCA_016490735.1 of Pachyseris speciosa. Lineage (NCBI taxonomy): Eukaryota > Metazoa > Cnidaria > Anthozoa > Scleractinia > Pachyseridae > Pachyseris > Pachyseris speciosa. The sequence continues at coordinate 107,671 of JAEMWC010000155.1, forward strand.
ATGAAAAGGCCTCATTTTTCGTATATGATTTGGAATTTTCACTTTTTAGCCAAATTAAACAAGAAGTCTGTTGAAACGGTCGGAAAACTAACATTTTCGGCAAAGGAGATTTACGGCCTCATCACACCGCTTTCGTGCAATGTGCACCGCAACAACTGGTGACGGAAATGACGTTGAGTGTGTTGTGACCTCGAACAATAAACGTGTTGGAAGCATTCGCTGGCGGTCTCTATTTATGTTTCGGGGTTTTACAATTAGCGACGAGGATCGTTCTTTTTCACTCGCGATTTCGTGGAGGTATTTGTCGAGATTTTTCTATTTTCAACGGCGGTTTATAAGCGGCAGCGAGATGAGCGGAGCTAACGCTAGTGGTTCAACCAGCGAATCGGGAGGTGTTGGAAGCGTTTCTGTTTATCTTGGTGTCGGTTCGTTAGAAGCACTGGTTTCGCAGACACTTGATGACTACTTCGTTCCAAAGGCAAACGTTTTTTTCAGAGGCACATGTTTCTGCAGATTGCACAGGAAATCAGTGAAACCGTTGATCAGTTTGTTTGTCGGCTTCGTCAGCGTGCGGTTAGCTGTGACTTCGGTGCCCGGGCTTCGGTGATAGAGAAGACCACTATATTCGAGATCATGTCATAGACAAGTGAATATTCGACCCATATGCGTCGGACGTTTTCAGAAAAGGAGGAGACTTTGATACTCGAAGGTTTGCTGAGAATTGTCGAAGCGTGAGAATTTTTGTTATTGTTTGAAGGGTATGTGTTGTGACCTCATAGAATAAACGTGTTGTTAGTATTTGCTGGCGTCTAGTCTGTCTAGCTCTATTTGTGTTTCCCTGATGGACGATTTCGATTTTTTTTTTTTGCCTCGGGAGGGTTTCCCTTGAGCGGAGCTGGCCTTTTGAAAGACAAACTTGCCATGTTTTTATCCTTCTCCAACGGAGGATTAATCTCCCGTTTCCGGTCACTGACCACTTCCGTCACCAGTTATTGCGGTTCACATCGAACTAGTCACGTGACGTTTGTTTCCTCCCTTTACTCTTCTTTTACTCGGCACTTCGTGCCTCGTTCCGAAAGCTTCGCTTTCCGATTTCCGAAGCTAATTCGTTGCCCTTCGGGCAAAGATCATATGCGCCCGCGGCCAGTCAGTTCGACGCAGTATATGCTTGTAAACATGACGGAAAGCCGTACATGTATGAGGGAGACAAGATCGGGGGATATAGAAGGATATGGAAGCAGAAAACGTTCACAAATCAAAAGGATTTCATTTCGACAATCTTTATCGTACAAAGCAAATATATTTTGGAATTAACAACGTGAGACTTTGTCGTGTACGATCGAACAGAACTCCTCTGCACCCTGTGCTGAAAGGTGACAAACATTGAATTACGATCAACTTGAACTTATCCTGTGCATTAATCCGGCTCGGATGGTCAAAAAGGCCGCTTCTAATAGGCTAGTTTCGAATTGTGGGAGAACAAAAGAACAGAGTCGAGGTTGAGGGAATAATTTGCATTTTCTTTTGTCAAAAACAAAGGAAAATGCTAATTATTCCCCTCAACCTCGACTCTGTTCTTTTGTTCTCCCACAATTCGAAACTAGCCTATTCTCGCAGAATTTCTTGTTAAGCGGCCGTCGCTTAGCGACGAGCCGCTTCTAGTAATACCCTTTTTTTTTTTAAGCGGCCGTCGCTTAGCGACGAGCCGCTTCTAGTACTACCCTTTTATTGTAGTTAAGCGGCCGTCGCTTAGCGACGAGCCGCTTCTAGTAATACCCTTTTTTAAGCGGCCGTCGCTTAGCGACGAGCCGCTTCTTAAATTACCCGTTTTTTTTTTTTTTAGTTTTTTTTGTCGTGGTGTCCGCCGAGAGGCCCGTGCCCCTCTCGGCCAGAGGAAGAAACAATGACATAAGTAAAGCACTTAATTTTCTAATTCTTGCTTTTCAGTCACGCAAGTAAAAAAATAAAATCATCAACCATTCGATAGATAAACTCAAGAAATTAACATATTGTAGAATAGTAATAAATAAACAACATGCTAAAGTCTCAGGGCTGTGCGGTATCCCGTACTCGAGTTATTCGGCAAAATGTACCACTCAAAATTATAGAGTTTAGTATGGAAACGCCATGTTAGTGTCCCTCTGAGGGGCACAAATATGGCGGCCGGAAACGAGTGAAAACATTTGGAATTTGCTTTTTCTTTCTCAAAGGCTTTCTTCTCTGTTTTGAGCTTGCAAAAATTCACATAGACGCTTCTCTTATCATGTTGGCTTTTCAGACCTAAAAAAAATACGCGGGAATCGATGTTTTCATGTACGTGACATGCTTGTGAGCAAACATGTTTATGTCACACACTCTAATAAAATCTAAAATTCAAATTGCTCTATTTTCAAAACAAAGCAAGCTACCGAGCTGAAAACATGCAAGCAGATATATTTCTAAAACGTCTTTTACGTGATGAAGCTAAAAATGCAAAAGTTTGTTTAATTTTGAATTTTAGTTTTTTATGACGTCATGTGAAAACCAAGAATAGCGGCGCCGCGACTTGAACTCGCGACCTTAAGATCCCAATCTCGGTCCCTTATCCGATTGCGATAAGGAGACACTTCTTGCGGTTACCAGAGAATTTTGTAGTAAATAAAGTCATTACGTCGGTCACGCATCGTCTCTTTAAAAGCCTTTCAATGCTCAAGGGTTACAGAGGAAAGAAATGTTTTGTCAGAATTGAATTACTCCAATGTACATCCAGTAGGGAAGGAATTTATTTGAAAGCGTTTATTTTGAGCAGTATTCCACAACACTGATGACTTAACTAAAGCTATTCGGAAGACCGTAAATGTTTTTAAACTGAACTTGTAGATTTTGGTGGCCATAAAATACAGGGGTCAGGGTCGAAAGTGGCGAAATCCTTTCAAAAAGAAATGTTTAGTCAGAATTATAGGAAATGAATTTATTTGAGCGTTCCGTGCCCCTCTCAGCCAGAGGAAGAAACATTTACATAAAGTAAAGAAATAAGTTTTCTAATAACGGCGCCCGGAGTTGAACTCGTGACCATCAAATCCCTTATCCGATTGCGCTATCCGATTGCGCTGATGAGACATCTCTTGCGGTCACTAGATAATTTTGTAGTAAATAAAGTCATTACGTCGGTCACGCATCGTCTCTTTAAAAGCCTTTCAATGCTCAAGGGTTACAGAGGAAAGAAATGTTTTGTCAGAATTAAATTACTCCGATGTACATCCAGTAGGAAAGGAATTTATTCGAAAGCGTTTATTTTGAGCAGTATTTCACAACAAGGGAAAAGGAATAGAAAAAAAAAGAGATCAAAGAAAAAAAAACTTCACTCTGTTGAGGCTTGAACCACCGACCCTAAGCTGTCAATTCAGTACGAAAAGAGCGCACTAACCCACCAGGCCACCAAAACCTTCTCTAACGCATAACCGAATTTTTTTCTTTATGTTTTCTTTTTTTTTCTTTATCATTCAGAGTGACGAATTGACTGTCATGCCAACTGAAAGGTGACAAAGTGCATTAATCCGGCTCGGATGGTCAAAAAGGCCGCTTCTAATTCTCGCAGAATTTCTTGCTTTTTTTTTGTCGTGGTGTCCGTCGAGAGGCCCGTGCCCCTCTCGGCCAGAGGAAGAAACAATGATATAAGTAAAGAAATAATTTAATAATACCGGTTCCGAGTTTGAACTCGCGACCTTCAATTCCTAACTCGGCCCCTTATCCGACTGCGCTAATGAGACATCTCTTGCGGTGACTAGGGAATTTTGTAGTAAATAAAGTCATTAGGTTGGTCACGCATCGTCTCTTTAAAATCCGTTTCAATGCCCAAGGGTTACAGAGAAAAGAAATGTTTTCTCAGAATTGAATTACTCCAATGTACATCCCATAACGAAAGATATTTATTTGAGAGCGTTTGTTTTGAGCAGTATTTCAGAACAACGATGATTGGGTATGGAATGAAGGTAAGAAAGGTGTCAGGTTTTATTTTGCGTGATTATAATTATTTTCTTGATGCTCGCGTCGTTGTATCTAAACTTCGCCTAATAATGTAAACAGTATAAACTTTAATTGACTAAATGGCACCAAGAGTAGCATTACGCTTGCTTTCCCGATATTGCGTGTAAGTTATGTTTCTTGTCTGTTTCACTCGTGGGAACGGGCACTTCTGATTGGACAGATATTATAGTTTTGAAACTGTGTCCTGTTTATGGTTATTTTCGTTTCACAATGCATTTGTTTTAAACAAAATCTTTGGGCATTTGTGTTTCTTTTCCGGAATGATAAATTGTAACAACGTTTAAAATAATTTATAAGCCCTATGAAACCTTAAATAAAGTCCATAACTTTCACTGAATTTACTTTACATGTAACGAGAAAAACAAATATTGACCGAGGTAGTGATGGTGCAATACCGGAAGTACTAGTGATGGTGCAATACCGGAAGTGAAATCAACCAACACGGCTCTTTTGCATGGCGTTGTTTGAACATACCTTGGTAGTATTGAGATATCGGTTATCGTCGAGAAACTGGTCAACGGATCGAAGACTCAGATTTATACCAAATTGTTCGCTTTCTTCGAAATTGTCAAACAAATCGAAGTGCCAGTGTTTTGTCAAGCTTCAGCTGGCCTTGGTCTCTCGCGTAGTGAATATCCAGAGAATCGGTTGAGTACTTTTCCGTGTTAAATTGCAAAATAGGTTTACAGTTTAAGCGTTGACAAAAGAAAAAAGAAAAACAAGTGAAAAGGAATAGAAAAAAAAAAGAGATCAAAGAAAAAAAACTTCACTCTGTTGAGGCTTGAACCACCGACCCTAAGCTGTCATTATAGTACGAAAAGAGCGTACTGACTCACTAGGCCACCAAAAGCTTCCTTACACGCGCAATTGAATTTTAAATTCTTAATCATTCGGAGTGAGGAATTGACTGTCCTGCCAACTGAAAGGTGACAAAAATTGAATTACGATCAACTTGAACTTATCCTGTGCATTAATCCGGCTCGGATGGTCAAAAAAGCCGCTTCTAATTCTCGCAGAATTTCTTGTTTTTTTTTTTTTTTTAGTTTTTTTTGTCGTGGTGTCCGTCGAGAGGCCCGTGCCCCTCTCGGCCAGAGGAAGAAACAATGACATAAGTAAAGAAATAATTTAATTATCCCGGATCCGGTTCTAGAACTCGCGACCATCAAATTCTTACCTCGGCCCCTTATCCGATTGCGCTAATGAGACATCTGTTGCGGCGAGCAAGGAATTTTGTAGTAAATAAAGTCATTAGGTCGGTCACGCATCGTCTCTTTAAAATCCGTTTCAATGCCCAAGGGTTACAGAGAAAAGAAATGTTTTCTCAGAATTGAATTACCCCAGTGTACATCCCATAACAAAGGATAGTTATTTGAAAGCGTTTGTTTTGAGCAGTATTTCAGAACAACAGATGATTGTGTATGGAATAAAGGTCAGAAGGGTGTACAGGTTTTATTTTGCGTGATTATAATTATTTTCTCGATGCTCGCGTCGTTGTATCTAAACTTTGCGTAATAATGTAAAGAGTATAAACTTTTAATTGACTAAAAGGCACCCAGAGTAGCATAACGCTTGCTTTCCCGATATTGCGTGTATTAAAAGTTATGTTTCTTGTCTGTTTCATTCGTGGGAACGGGCACTTCTGATTGGACAGATATTATAGTTTTGAAACTGTGTCCTGTCTATGGTTATTTTCGTTTCACAATTCATTTGTTTTAAAAAAATCTTTTTTGGGCATTTGTGTTTCTTTTCCGGAATGATAAATTGTAACAACGTTTAAAATAATTTATAAGGCCTATGAAATCTTAAAGAAAGTCCATAATTTTCACTGAATTTACTTTACATGTAACGAGATTGTTCGTGATCCGGTTTTGAAGATAAACAAATATTGACCGAGTTAGTGATGGTGCAATACCAGAAGTGAAACCAACCAACACAGCTCTTTTGCGTGGCGTTGTTTGAACATACCTTAGTGGTATTGAGTTATCAGTTATCGTCGAGAAACCGGTCAACGGATCGAAGACTCAGATTTATAGCAAATTGTTCGCTTTCTTTGAAATTGTCAAACAAATCGAAGTGCCAGTGTTTTGTGAAGCTTTAGCTGGCCTTGGTTTCGCGCGTAGCGAATATCCATAGAATCGCTTCACTACTTTTCCGTGTTAAATTGCAAAATAGGTTTACAGTTTAAGCGTTGACAAAAGGAAAAAGAAAAACAAGTGAAAAGGAATGGAAAAAAAAAGAGATAAAAGAAAAAAAATTTCACTCTGTTGAGACTTGAACCACCCACCCTACGCTGCCATGACAGAGTGCAACGAGCACATTAACCCACTAGGCCACTAAAACCTTCTCTTAACGCAGATTCGAATTTTAAATTCTTTATCATTCAGAATGACGAATTGACTGTCATGCCAACTGAAAGGTGACAAAAATTGAATTACGATCAACTTGAACTTATCCTGTGCATTAATCCGGCTCGGATGGTCAAAAAGGCCGCTTCTAATTCTCGCAGAATTTCTTGTTAAGCGGCCGTCGCTTAGCGACGAGCCGATTCTTAAATTACCCGTTTTTTTTTTTTTTAGTTTTTTTTGTCGTGTGTCCGTCGAGAGGCCCGTGCCCCTCTCGGCCAGAGGAAGAAACAATGGCATAAGTAAATAAATAATTTCTACTAGCGATGCCCGGACTTGAACTCGCGCCCTTCAGATCTCGACCTCGGTCCCTTATCCGATTGCGCTAATGAGACATCTCTTACAGTTACTAGCGAATTTTGTAGTAAATAAGGTCATTAGCTCGGTCACGCATCGTCTCTTTAAAAGCCTTTCAATGCTCAAGGGTTACAGAGGAAAGAAATGTTTTGTCAGAATTGAATTACTCCAATGTACATTCAGTAGGAAAGGAATTTATTTGAAAACGTTTATTTTGAGCAGTGTTTCACAACACCGATAACTTAACTAAAGCTATTGGGAAGACCGTAAATGTTTTTAAACTGAACTTGTAGATTTTAGTGGCCATAAAATACAGGGATCAGAGACGGAAATGGCGAAATCCTTTCAAAAAGAAATGTTTAGTCAGAATTATAGGAAATGAATTTATTTGAGCGTTCCTTTTGACCCGGTTTTGAAGATAAACAAATATTGACCGAGTTAGTGATGGTGCAATACCGGAAGTACTACCGGAAGTGAAATCAACCAACACAGCTGTTTTTGCGTGGCGTTGTTTGAACATAGCTTAGTAGTATTGGAGATATCGGTTATCGTCGAGAAACAGGTCAACGTATCGAAGACGCAGATTTATACTAAAACTTCGCTTTCTTCGAAGTTGTCAAGCAAATCGAAGAGCCAGTGTTTTGTCAAACTTCGGCTGGCCTTGGTTTCTCACGTAGCGAATATCCATAGAATCGGTTGAGTACTTTTCCGTGTTAAATTGCAAAATAGGTTTACAGCTTAAGCGTTGACAAAAGAAAAAAGAAAAATAAGTGAAAAGGAATAGAAAAAAAAAAAAGAGATCAAAGAAAAAAAGACTTCACCCTATTGAGGCTTGAACCACCGACCCTAAGCAGCCATTACATTACGAAGAGAGCACACTAACGCACTAGGCCACCAAAACCTTCATTAAATGGTTGATGGTGACAAAAATTGAATTACGATCAACTTTAACTTATCCTGTGCATTAATCCGGCTCGGATGGTCAAAAAGGCCGCTTCTAATTCTCGCAGAATTTCTTGGTTTTTTTTTTTTTTGTAGTTTTTTTGTCGTGGTGTCCGTCGAGAGGCCCGTGCTCCTCTCGGCCAGAGGAAGAAACAATGACATAAGTAAAGAAATAATTTAAATATACCGGAGCCGGTATTAGAACTCGCGACCATCAAATTCTTACCTCGGCCCCTTATCCGATTGCGCTAATGAGACATCTGTTGCGGCGATGTAGGAATTTTGTACTAAATAAAGTCATTAGGTCGGTCACGCATCGTCTCTTTAAAATCCGTTTCAATGCCCAGCGGTTACAGAGAAAAGAATTGTTTTCTCAGAATTGAATTACTCCAGTGTACATCCATAACAAAGGATATTTATTTGAGAGCGTTTGTTTTGAGCAGTATTTCAGAAGAACGATGATTGGGTATGGAATAAAGGTAAGAGGGCTGTACAGGTTATATTTTGCGTGATTATAATTATTTTCTCGATGCTCGCGTCGTTGTATCTAAACTTCGCGTAATAATGTAAAGAGTATAAACTTTTAATTGACTAAAAGGCGCCCAGAGTAGCATAACGCTTGCTTTCCCGATATTGCGTGTAAGTTATGTTTCTTGTCTGTTTCACTCGTGGGAACGGGCACTTCTGATTGGACAGATATTATAGTTTTGAAACTGTGTCCTGTCTATGGTTATTTTCGGTTCACAATTCATTTGTTTTAAACAAAATCTTTTTTGGGCATTTGTGTTTCTTTTCCGGAATAATAAATTGTAACAACGTTTAAAATAATTTATAAGGCCTATGAAATCTTAAAGAAAGTCCATAACTTTCACTGAATTTACTTTACATGTAACGAGATTGTTCGTGATCCGGTTTTGAAGATAAACAAATATTGACTGAGTTAGTGATGGTGCAATACCGGAAGTGAAATCAGCCAACACAGCTCTTTTGCGTGGCGTTGTTTGAACATACCTTAGTGGTATTGAGATATCAGTTATCGTCGAGAAACCGGTCAACGGATCGAAGACTCAGATTTATATCAAATTGTTCGCTTTCTTTGAAATTGTCAAACAAATCGAAGTTCCAGTGTTTTGTGAAGCTTGAGCTGGCCTTGGTTTCGCGCGTAGCAAATATCCATAGAATCGGTTGAGTACTTTTCCGTGTTAAATTGCAAAATAGGTTTACAGCTTAAGCGTTGACAAAAGAAAAAAGAAAAACAAGTGAAAAGAAATGGAAAAAAAAAGAGATAAAAGAAAATAAAAAACTCCCCTCTATTGAGGCTTAAACCACCGACCCTAAGCTGCCATTACAGAACGAAAAGAGCACCTAAACCCACTAGGCCACCAAAAATTTCTCTAAACGCAGAATTGAATTTTAAATTCTTCATAATTCAGAATGACGAATTGACTGTCATGCCAACTGAAAGGTGACAAACATTGAATTACGATCAACTTGAACCTATCCTGTGCATTAATCCGGCTCGGATGGTCAAAAAGGCCGCTTCTAATTCTCGCAGAATTTCTTGTTAAGCGGCCGTCGCTTAGCGACGAGCCGCTTCTTAAATTACCCGTTTTTTTTTTTTTAGTTTTTTTTGTCGTGGTGTCCGCCGAGAGGCCCGTGCCCCTCTCGGCCAGAGGAAGAAACAATGACATAAGTAAAGCACTTAATTTTCTAATTCTTGCTTTTCAGTCACGCAAGTAAAAAAATAAAATCATCAACCATTCGATAGATAAACTCAAGAAATTAACATATTGTAGAATAGTAATAAATAAACAACATGCTAAAGTCTCAGGGCTGTGCGGTATCCCGTACTCGAGTTATTCGGCAAAATGTACCACTCAAAATTATAGAGTTTAGTATGGAAACGCCATGTTAGTGTCCCTCTGAGGGGCACAAATATGGCGGCCGGAAACGAGTGAAAACATTTGGAATTTGCTTTTTCTTTCTCAAAGGCTTTCTTCTCTGTTTTGAGCTTGCAAAAATTCACATAGACGCTTCTCTTATCATGTTGGCTTTTCAGACCTAAAAAAAATACGCGGGGAATCGATGTTTTCATGTACGTGACATGCTTGTGAGCAAACATGTTTATGTCACACACTCTAATAAAATCTAAAATTCAAATTGCTCTATTTTCAAAACAAAGCAAGCTACCGAGCTGAAAACATGCAAGCAGATATATTTCTAAAACGTCTTTTACGTGATGAAGCTAAAAATGCAAAAGTTTGTTTAATTTTGAATTTTAGTTTTTTATGACGTCATGTGAAAACCAAGAATAGCGGCGCCGCGACTTGAACTCGCGACCTTAAGATCCCAATCTCGGTCCCTTATCCGATTGCGATAAGGAGACACTTCTTGCGGTTACCAGAGAATTTTGTAGTAAATAAAGTCATTACGTCGGTCACGCATCGTCTCTTTAAAAGCCTTTCAATGCTCAAGGGTTACAGAGGAAAGAAATGTTTTGTCAGAATTGAATTACTCCAATGTACATCCAGTAGGGAAGGAATTTATTTGAAAGCGTTTATTTTGAGCAGTATTCCACAACACTGATGGCTTAACTAAAGCTATTCGGAAGACCGTAAATGTTTTTAAACTGAACTTGTAGATTTTGGTGGCCATAAAATACAGGGGTCAGGGTCGAAAGTGGCGAAATCCTTTCAAAAAGAAATGTTTAGTCAGAATTATAGGAAATGAATTTATTTGAGCGTTCCGTGCCCCTCTCAGCCAGAGGAAGAAACATTTACATAAAGTAAAGAAATAAGTTTTCTAATAACGGCGCCCGGAGTTGAACTCGTGACCATCAAATCCCTTATCCGATTGCGCTATCCGATTGCGCTGATGAGACATCTCTTGCGGTCACTAGATAATTTTGTAGTAAATAAAGTCATTACGTCGGTCACGCATCGTCTCTTTAAAAGCCTTTCAATGCTCAAGGGTTACAGAGGAAAGAAATGTTTTGTCAGAATTGAATTACTCCAATGTACATCCAGTAGGGAAGGAATTTATTTGAAAGCGTTTATTTTGAGCAGTATTCCACAACACTGATGACTTAACTAAAGCTATTCGGAAGACCGTAAATGTTTTTAAACTGAACTTGTAGATTTTGGTGGCCATAAAATACAGGGGTCAGGGTCGAAAGTGGCGAAATCCTTTCAAAAAGAAATGTTTAGTCAGAATTATAGGAAATGAATTTATTTGAGCGTTCCGTGCCCCTCTCAGCCAGAGGAAGAAACATTTACATAAAGTAAAGAAATAAGTTTTCTAATAACGGCGCCCGGAGTTGAACTCGTGACCATCAAATCCCTTATCCGATTGCGCTATCCGATTGCGCTGATGAGACATCTCTTGCGGTCACTAGATAATTTTGTAGTAAATAAAGTCATTACGTCGGTCACGCATCGTCTCTTTAAAAGCCTTTCAATGCTCAAGGGTTACAGAGGAAAGAAATGTTTTGTCAGAATTAAATTACTCCGATGTACATCCAGTAGGAAAGGAATTTATTCGAAAGCGTTTATTTTGAGCAGTATTTCACAACAAGGGAAAAGGAATAGAAAAAAAAAAGAGATCAAAGAAAAAAAAACTTCACTCTGTTGAGGCTTGAACCACCAACCCTAAGCTGTCAATTCAGTACGAAAAGAGCGCACTAACCCACCAGGCCACCAAAACCTTCTCTAACGCATAACCGAATTTTTTTCTTTATGTTTTCTTTTTTTTTCTTTATCATTCAGAGTGACGAATTGACTGTCATGCCAACTGAAAGGTGACAAAGTGCATTAATCCGGCTCGGATGGTCAAAAAGGCCGCTTCTAATTCTCGCAGAATTTCTTGTTTTTTTTTTGTCGTGGTGTCCGTCGAGAGGCCCGTGCCCCTCTCGGCCAGAGGAAGAAACAATGATATAAGTAAAGAAATAATTTAATAATACCGGTTCCGAGTTTGAACTCGCGACCTTCAATTCCTAACTCGGCCCCTTATCCGACTGCGCTAATGAGACATCTCTTGCGGTGACTAGGGAATTTTGTAGTAAATAAAGTCATTAGGTTGGTCACGCATCGTCTCTTTAAAATCCGTTTCAATGCCCAAGGGTTACAGAGAAAAGAAATGTTTTCTCAGAATTGAATTACTCCAATGTACATCCCATAACGAAAGATATTTATTTGAGAGCGTTTGTTTTGAGCAGTATTTCAGAACAACGATGATTGGGTATGGAATGAAGGTAAGAAAGGTGTCAGGTTTTATTTTGCGTGATTATAATTATTTTCTTGATGCTCGCGTCGTTGTATCTAAACTTCGCCTAATAATGTAAACAGTATAAACTTTAATTGACTAAATGGCACCAAGAGTAGCATTACGCTTGCTTTCCCGATATTGCGTGTAAGTTATGTTTCTTGTCTGTTTCACTCGTGGGAACGGGCACTTCTGATTGGACAGATATTATAGTTTTGAAACTGTGTCCTGTTTATGGTTATTTTCGTTTCACAATGCATTTGTTTTAAACAAAATCTTTGGGCATTTGTGTTTCTTTTCCGGAATGATAAATTGTAACAACGTTTAAAATAATTTATAAGCCCTATGAAACCTTAAATAAAGTCCATAACTTTCACTGAATTTACTTTACATGTAACGAGAAAAACAAATATTGACCGAGTTAGTGATGGTGCAATACCGGAAGTACTAGTGATGGTGCAATACCGGAAGTGAAATCAACCAACACGGCTCTTTTGCATGGCGTTGTTTGAACATACCTTGGTAGTATTGAGATATCGGTTATCGTCGAGAAACTGGTCAACGGATCGAAGACGCAGATTTATACCAAATTGTTCGCTTTCTTCGAAATTGTCAAACAAATCGAAGTGCCAGTGTTTTGTCAAGCTTCAGCTGGCCTTGGTCTCTCGCGTAGTGAATATCCAGAGAATCGGTTGAGTACTTTTCCGTGTTAAATTGCAAAATAGGTTTACAGTTTAAGCGTTGACAAAAGAAAAAAGAAAAACAAGTGAAAAGGAATAGAAAAAAAAAAAGAGATCAAAGAAAAAAAACTTCACTCTGTTGAGGCTTGAACCACCGACCCTAAGCTGTCATTATAGTACGAAAAGAGCGTACTGACTCACTAGGCCACCAAAAGCTTCCTTACACGCGCAATTGAATTTTAAATTCTTAATCATTCGGAGTGAGGAATTGACTGTCCTGCCAACTGAAAGGTGACAAAAATTGAATTACGATCAACTTGAACTTATCCTGTGCATTAATCCGGCTCGGATGGTCAAAAAGGCCGCTTCTAATTCTCGCAGAATTTCTTGTTTGGAATTACAAAGGCGACAAAGTTAAGCGAGACTTATGATTAACGATTATCGTAAGGGAGGCTTAAAGATGATTGACATAACTTCTTTCAACAAATCCCTTAAAACTTCTTGGATTGAGAAATATTTAGACGAGACAGCTGATGGAAAATGGAAATATTCTTTGATCTTGAAATAGGTAAGACTAGAATGGGATCTTTCTTCAGTGGTAAACTTAATGTTAAGGACACACAAACAGAATTTAAGAGGCTGTCTCCCTAAGGAACGACCAGTGATTTTGGACTGAAAAATAAATGTTTTTTATTTGCTACAATTTAAAAGCCTTTACCTTAGTAATAACAAAAATGCATTTCATTTGACCGAAAAGGATTGGTTTATTTTTTTACGATTTATCAAAATTCTTACTGGTCTCTGATGGTTATCTCAGGCTAAAAACTGAAGAAGTCACGCACTTTACCATTGCTATAACAAACTAGCAATTAGCTGACGAGACCTAATTCTGCATTTGAAACACAGATACACCTTTGCAGTTTACCGAGCCATATTAAAATTATAAATCGCTTTGTTATTTTAACGGTAATAATACGTTTCTCGGAACTCACGATCGAGCCCCGATCAAAACATGAAAATAGCTCAAATTTGAGGGCGCATAAAAAATGTGTGGCACTTGTTTGGAACTTCCTTCCTAAGAAATTAGAAACTAGAAATGACAATGGTAACATTTGTATGCTTTGGATGTTTATAGATATTTAGAACCGTTTAAATTTCAAGAAATTTCGAAAACATGTTGAAAAAAGAAAAACTTGCCTTAGCATAGTATTCGGGTAAGTTCACCATTTCTATGTCTTTCTTGTTTTCAACCGTAGAAGTTTGTCAGAATATTAAAGTCATCCCAGTGGATCCTGCAAACCATGGATTCCGTGTATTTCTCTTAAGCGACAAGTTTTATCGACGTCTCGATCTTGTTTCTACATCTACATCTACATTAAAATGCGTCGGTAAAGTCGTTAGACATCACACCAACGTCAAAAATATTACAAAAAGATTAAAATAACAACAATAAAAATAATATCTACAAGTTTACAATTGCTCTATAAAATACTTGGAAATCTTAGTCTTAAAATTCTCTAAAGAATTGCTTTCAACAACGTCTTTCGGAAGTTTGTTCCACATCCTGAGGGTGCGTGGAAAGAAGGCATAGAAATGTACATCCTTTGTGGCATTTATATTCAAAAAATTATAATTATGACTAGAACGGGTTCTGGCTCCGCAAATTTTAGACGAGCACAAGTAACTATTTTTATCAATATCGACGTTGCCAAGGCATATTTTATACGTTAGATTTAATCTGGTTGTTGTTCTCCTTGTTTCAAGACTGGGCCATCCTAGGTCGCTTAACATCTCGGTAACACTAGCTGTGGGTTGGTAGTTGTTTAAACAAAGCCGTACTGCTTTCCTCTGCTCTGTAGCGAGCGTGACGATTTCGTCCGAACTTTGGTATCCTCTGTTGGCTTTATCTGGTTGAAAAGCATATTACTCTTTGAGATAATGTAAAAAAAACATCTTTAGGACTTCCAAAAAATATTTTTTTAAACAAACTACTGTGGGAATGACACGAATCAAGGACAGTTTAGTTCTTGGAACGAAGGTTAAAATGCTCGTTCCCAGTGCCCTGCAGTGCCTAAAAGCTCTTGAAGCAATGCAGTGTTCTTGTTTCCCAACTAGGCAAATCCAGTTGCGGTGATTTTCGGGGCTCAACCCACGTAGCAAGTAAATTACGAGAATTTCAAGAAGACATGACGCACCACTTGCGGTTCGTGTGGGTGTTTAAATCGCGAATTCTCGGCCTTGATGCCGCTGTCGGAATTTTGCCGGGAATGATGTGTCTCATCGGGATTTCATTTTATGTGCTGTCGCTACTTTTGGGCCATGTCGCTTGTCCGGATTTACCCTGGCAGGGCCTCATTATAATCTAATTTGTTACCGTACAGCGGATATATATTTAGCAGAACTACCTTTCGTAAAGAGCGGTTCCAGAATCACGAACATTGTATCCTCGGGGCTTGTTCATTTTTCCAGGATCCCAGATCGGCTGAAGTCACATGATAATATAGGAAATGTGGGCTTGAAATTGATTGTCCTTTTTATGTTTTATTCTATTATTATACTCCAACAATCCATTTGAAGCCCGCATTTCCTATATTATCATGTAACTTCAGTCGATCTGGGATCCTGGAAAAATTGTACAAGCCTGGAGGGTACAATGTTGATGGCAGGCAGGGCCTCCGTAATCCTCATCCTGCAGCTTGTCCATTTCGTCCCCTCATTTGCATATAAAAATTATAAACAGAACATTTCAACCATCATTATTTATAACGCAATTTCTCATTAAATAAGAACATTTCCGACTGTCAATGAAGAATTCAAAAGGATTCTTCAATATTATTGAAAAAAATTATGACTTTAGGAAAAAGTAAAACCGGATTTTAATGCAGCGAGACTATTCCAAGGAGTGTTTAATTTAATTTCAAATTGTGTCACAATTAAACGCCTCATTAAAAAAATTGCAAACCCAGTAGATTTTGTCCCAAACATTGATATTTTTTTGTCTTCATTAGTAATCTCGCCTTGTCACTATGGTATATTAAACCACGCACCAGAAATAAGACTAAACAAAGCACTCATCTGACCCAATAGGAATTATTGTTCCAAAATCACGACATTTCTGTTTCTTAGCTTCTTTTCAGGCTCCTGAATGAAGGGGGTACTGATACGTCCTTAGAGGATGCAATTTTGGCACAGATTGTATCTGTGTTTCGGACAAACAAACATTTCTTCCTCCCTGTATAATGACACGTCAAATAATCCCGCCCTGGCAAGTAGTAGTTCGTATTCTAGAATCCCAGTAAGCTTTGAGAGGTGGCACGCTTGCAAGTGGTGCGTTATGTCTTCTTGAAATTCTAGTAATTTACTTACTACGTGCGTCGAACCCCGAAAATCAGCGCCACCGGATTTGCGTAGTTGGGAAAAAGAACACCCCATTGATATTACTTCAAGAGCTTTTGGGCACTGCGGGGCACTGGGAACGAGTATTTTAACCTTCGTTCCAAGGAACTAAACTGTCCTTGATTCGTGTCATTCCCACAGTAGTTTGTTTAAAAATATATTTTTTGGAAGTCCTAAAGATCTTTTTTACATTATCTCAAAGGGTAATATGCTTTTCAACCAGACAAAGCCAGCAGAGGATACCAAACTTCGGGCGTCACGAAATAGTCACGCTCGCTACAAATTTTATTAGAAACAAGATCGAGACGTCGATAAAACTTGTCGCTTGAGAGAAATACACGGAATCCATGGTTTGTAGGATCCAGGGATGACTTATTCTGACAAACGTCTACGGTTCAAAACAAGAAAGACATAGAAATGATGAACTTACCCGAATACTATGATAAGACAAGTGTTTGTTTTTTCAACATGTTTTCCAAATTTCTTGAAATTCAAACGGTTCTAAAATCTATAAACATCGAAAGCATACAAATGTTACCATAACTTCGAATTTGTGGTCATTTGTAGTTTCTAATTTCTTAGGAAGGAAGTTCCAAACAGGTGCCACACATTTTTTATGCGCCCTCAAATTTGAGCTATTTTCATGTTTTGTTCGGGGCTCGATTATGAGTTCCGAGAAACGTATTATTACCGTTAAAATAACAAAGCGATTTATAATTTTGATATGGCTCGGTAAACTGCAAAGGTGTATCTGTATTTCAAATGCAGAATTAGGTCTCGTCAGCTAATTGCTAGTTTGTTATAGCAATGGTAAAGTGCGTGACTTCTTCAGTTTTTAGCATGAGATAACCATCAGAGATCAGTAAGAATTTTGATAAATCGTAAAAAAGTAAACCAATCCTTTTCGGTCAAATGAAATGCATTTTTGTTATTACTACGGTAAAGGCTTTTAAATTGTAGCAAATAAAAAAACATATATTTTTCAGTCCAAAATCACTGGTCGTTCCTTAG
Organism: Pachyseris speciosa; assembly: GCA_016490735.1. NCBI lineage: Eukaryota > Metazoa > Cnidaria > Anthozoa > Scleractinia > Pachyseridae > Pachyseris > Pachyseris speciosa. The sequence goes on from JAEMWC010000155.1 coordinate 124,685, forward strand.
GGAGACAGCCTCTTAAATGTTCAGATAACTTTATTTAAGAACTCTTAGCAATTTGGGCGGAAGTCAATTTTGAACATGTGTTTAATTGTAAGTGCTGAAGTCGCTAGACCTATTCTCAGGAAAAGCCATGACATGCTTTTCACGTTGTATTCTCTTTCACATTTCTTCGAAGTGGCCTTTCTGCTTGACAAATTAATTTCAATAGAACAACGTCAGCTCGCGGTCGAATTTTTTTATGTCGTAAAGGTGGGTTGCTGTTAGCTACTGTGCAGCCTTGCCGCTCCGGGAACTTCTTAAGAAAAAGTCGCTGTAATTATACTTCTATCGAAGCCTAAATTTCTACTAATGTATAGTAGCTTATGCAGTGTAGTTTGCATGCATTGAAGTTTTATTGAAAGCCATGGCGCACGCACGAATTTTTCCCGAAGCCGGCACCTGCGAAGGCAGGGAGTAAAATCTAAAGACAACTTTGAAATAGAATAGAGCTATTCGACTGTCAGTACTGCCGGTCAGATCTGCATGGTTGAGAATTGTCTCAGTCCAGGTGTTTTTTTTTTTTTTTTGACCCGTATACGTGTTAGCTACTTAAAATTCCGGCTTACAAAGGTACATAGCTTTGAATCTTTTCAATCAATGGTTATTAAGCCACAGGAAACTACTAAGTTTTATTAACCTCGGAAAACTACTGTAGCTAAATGTTAGACTGAATGCTAAAGTTGAACGAACAAAGAAGACTCAGATTATAAAACCCAAAAGGAAGAATCATACCTTCCATTTTACAAAACGCTTCAAAGCGGCGTTAAAGCTTCTGAGAGTGAAAGTCAGTGAACGGCCTAAAGCTACTAGACGTAAACATGACGAAATTTGGCATGAAATGCGGCATAATAAGCTATGATTTATTTTTTATTTATTTATTTTGCCACACCACAAATAACATTATAATGAAAACAAAAAAGATAGAATGAATAGAGGTAACAATGGCGAGGACGCCTAAAGAAAACTGTGTAGCTTATGTTAATTAGGCCTCCTCAGTTATTGTTTTACAAGATGAAATTAAAAAGAAGAACATGACGACGGATAGAATTACAAAATGTAAATAAAGATAATACTTAAAGATATTTATATTAAACTACATAAATGATTGCTTGGATTGCGATAAGAGATTAAGAGTATTGTGCATTGTGGACAACGAGGAGGTGCCAGTCAGACTACTTGGCGCACTCCAATAATAAGAAAGTGTAAAAATTAAAAATAGGAGGGATTGCTGCCAGCAGATCCTACGCGGGACAAGTTACGAAGTGCTCGCTTCTCGCCAGTTGCACTTTTCTAAAGTCCTCGCTGCACGCAAGACAAATTTGATTACTGCCTGTGCTCGCAAAATAAAACGCAGTGCTCGCATGCTCGCTGAAATGCTCGCAGAGCCCATTCGATACCCCTAAATTTTACCGGTTTGCGGGCGGGAATGGGTGTTATGTTTGCGAATCATGCTTTACCGTTGGTGCGGTTCCTCTGTTTAAAACGTACATCAGAATCCATTTCGTCGGAAGCGATCAAAAGCGTGGGAATGAACATTGATTCCCTAATTCTTGGTTCCATATATATTCCAGGGGACTCACCACAACTACAGATGTTTTGGAATCAGTGGAACGACGCAATTTTTTTATCACTTTCGAAACAATTAGTAAACGAAGCTCTTGGCTAAACCGTAACGTCTTCTTTTAAGCAAATGATCCTTCGGATGCACTCCATCTGCCCTTCCTTCATGGATTTGTGAATAAAATCTTGAAGAGAGTAAGTTATAGCGGCTGCGAATTCACTCATTCTCTCTCAAACAAATGAAAATGCATTTGAAGTCTTCGCGCGGTCAGTTAGGTCGAAACGAAGTCGATAGATTAGGATTTCCTGCTGACCTCCAAGAGCAAAGTTTTCCTTAGGGCATCATGAAGTCCAGTGGGGGATCATTAAAAAAATTGGTACTACCTTTTCGATACAACTCTGTCAGTATAAGGACACATGCACATTTACGCCGATCGAGAGATATTATTAGGTCAGATCTCACGTGACAGCTATTTAGTATTGCATACGATATGTTTTAACACAGGCAGCCCAAGCGTGGTATGTGAGACATCGGGTTATTTACGGATTTGTCGTATATATCTAGATTATGTCAAAATAAAATGGCATTTATATTTATTGTATGGTTTCTTCAAGTGTCTTGTGCAGTCAAAAGTCACATTTGGGGTATTTGCACGTGAAAATTTCTGAGGAATGAGTCGAGTTGTAAGTGTTTCTATAAGCCATATGATAGATATTATATGCCGAGGAAAAGCAGAAAATAATACAAAATATAGCATTCTTACCTTTACTTCAATCTCCCTTGGTGTGTCCTGGCTGGTTTAAACGCCATCTTGCCGATTTTTGTCACCCGAAGTACTTCGGGTGCCAGAAATCGGCGTTTAAACCAGCCAGGGCACACCAAGGGACACTGGAGTAAAGGTAAGAATGCTTTATTTTGTATTATTTTCTGTTTTTCCTCGGCAAATCTGTCCGGCCATAACATCTGTCATATGGCTTGTAGAAACACTTACAACTCGACTCATTCCTCAGCAATTTTCACGTGCAAATGCCCCGAAATGTGGCTTTTAACTGCGCAAGACACTTTAAGAAACCATACAACAACAACAACAACGACAACAACAACAACAACAATAATAATAATAATAATAATAATAATAATTTTTAAAAATGGACAACCACTTTGAGTTTAAAACGAGACATGTTTCGATCGTTCAACGATCATCATCAGTTGTGAGATAGTTTACAGTTGCGATTTGAATTTATACTACCATTGACGCGTTTTTACCATGGACACGAACTTTTTAAAAATTAACGGGCAATACTTAAATGCGCGAGACCTGGGACAATACATTTTATGAAATAGGATGTACATAGCGAGACTAAGTATAAACAACAAAATAATTACAGCTATTGCACAAAATTTTCATAGTAAGTAAAACTAAATAACAAAAGGACTAACGCAATGGGAAACCACGTCAGAAAGAAAGAGTCAGCTCGGCATGTTTAAGCTGCTTGTTTAACGTGGGATTTTCCTAGCGGATATGAGCGGCTTCTTTTAAAATTAGCTGAAATCTATTTGGTGCAGAATCCAAAATGGAAAAGCACCTCGTTGAACAAAGTCTGCGGCATGTCTCAGACTATTGTAAATGCTGAAAAATGTGCGAGTTCCTGTCCCTACTCAGATGTTCACGAATGCGTGTTGAGAGATGTCGGCTGGTTTCGCCGATGTAACAGGCATTACATCCTGCACAAGAAAATTTGTAAACAACACGCGAACGGAGATAGAAAGGCACAGGATCCATCACACTAAACATACTACCGACTTTGAAAGAAGAAAAAACCAACTTGATTTCAATATTGGCACAGTAACGTTGAATAAGTTTCCGTAATCTTTTCTGCGCTTCCATATAATAGTTTAATTCTTATATTGCGCGCTTTCCATGAAATGATCAAGCGCGCATTACATGATTTCTATCTATAATAATTAAGTACAGGATACCTAAATAATAATTATTAAAAATATACTATGATAAAATTGAAATGTACAATGTATGTTAAGATACTAGTAATCATCGTAATAAAAATAAAAAATTAAAATTCAAAATTAATTAATAAAAAGCTTCCTTAAAGAGGTGCGTTTTCAGATGGCACTTAAAAATCCCTAGATCTGTAATAGAACGAATCTCACGCGGTAATACATTCCAAAGAGCCGGAGCTGCGACCTGGAATGATCTGTCTCCTAAAAAACATAAATACCATTTTGTTTTGACATAATCTAGATATATACCACAAATCCGTAAATAACCCTATGTCTCACATACCACGCTTGGGCTGCCTGTGGTTTTAACAGTGACCATTTATTTGGGAAACAGAAAAATCTTAAAACATTTTGATCGATGACTAAAACCCTTTGCTGGAGTTTACGTAGTAAAATCGATAAATTTTTAACTTGTTTATTCATGGTTTAAGTTGCAGTCTCACAGCTGCCATCACAACTCTATCCCTGGTCTTACTTCGATCCTAACGACCCCAACTTTGTTGACGTCATAAAGAGTAACTTTCATCAGTTGGCATCATTTCTACGTATTTGCACGTCGTATGAAGGCTCGCAATGCTCAAAGGACAACATAACTGTGTATCTGCCTGGCGAGGTAGGTATGCTGGATAGTATGATGCAAGGAAGTAAACTGAGGTCTTAAGTACTTCTCTGATTTTATCATACTGTGGCGAAACCGACTTGCTCAAGAGAAAAAAAACGACGCATTATTTGCATAGCCATAATTCATTACAATATTCAGTACAAATTCAACAAAAGTAAACACAGAAAAGAAACTAAATTGCTGACAGTTTGTTTCGCAAGTCGAAAAAAGGCGGAAACTACATGCGACTGCACGTTAATGAAATGACCTGTAGAAAGGCCAATGATTGGTAACTTCTCAGAATTCATGATTCTTTTATCCATAAAGCTATTTCTGATTAACGTATATTAAGGAAAACGAAACTGAAAATGCCCTGAGTTTGTGATTGCATGATATTCTCAGCTTTTCTTTGAGAGTTTTTCTGGTCAAACCTAAATATATTGATGGTGTGAGATTGCTTTTAAAAATGCTGACAATGACATTACAAAGTCTGATAAACGAGAGAGTTATCATTCCTTTACTTAGATAGATAGATAGATGCTTTATTGTCTTAATAACTTGCAGCCATAGACTGAATTACGAAAGACATTACAATAAAAAGACATTACAATAAAGACGTTACAATAAAAAAAGGTATATAAATATAACTACTACAACTAACTAATTAACCACTACTAAGCGTAGAAAACGTGACTAAAAATGAAAGATTTTTTGCATCGATTGGTCTTGCAAAAAGGTAAGGCAAAGTCCCGATTCCTAGAAAGTAATTTGCTGGATTCTTGGGAGGAAGGAGTTTGTGAAGAGTGTGCCCGGGTCACCACGACTTCATTAAAGAGCTTTGATGAAATCTCTTCTCTCCTTTTAAAGAGGGTTGGCAAACCTGAAAATTCTAGGGCCTGATTGTATGACATACCGGGGTAAATAATAAAATAAATATAATATATATAAAATAATATAATAAATTAAATCACTGATCAGAGGATAGGAATATAATATCGCGGGAGTCCGAAGCTTAACACCCAAAGTGACTCTATTCGCGCGAAACTCTTTGTGTGAACACTGGACTCCCGTGATATTATTTCATTATTCACATTCTTATCATTCACATACACACCTATTTCTGTATATATGTAGTGTCAATTAAGTTAATTATCCACATTCGACAATGATGACATGAGGTCGTCGAAACGTCATGTAACGTTTTTTATCGTTAATTTTCCTTTTGAAATGTTTTTCTAAATCGATCTTAATTGTAATTTAGTGTTTACATAAAGATAAGTTTTATTATTGTCAAATTCTTATCAATTAATTTTCTTAATTACTATCACATATAGTTGTAATTTACATTTTACAGTTGTAAAATATTATCGTTATTCAGCCCTCGGGCAGCAAGGGTAATTTTAATAAACTATCTATCTAAAACTATCTATCACGAATGCCGTTGTCTGATTGGCTACGCTACTCGCTATCTATTTTGTGATAGACTGGTGAGTAGCGGTTGTCAACAAAATGGCGGCCGCTTCTTCGCGTTTTTGAAGTGTCTGCGAGGAGGATTTAGATAATTTATTTGTTTAGTTTTGAACGACAAGTAGATTTATACTAAAACAATTAGATTATTCGCTCTCGATTTCTAGGCGTGATAGCTGATTCGGGCTGCGCCCTCATTAGCTATCACGCGATAGAAATCTTGAGCTCATAATCTAATTGTTAAATAGAAAGATATATTTAAGCTGATCATAATAAACTGTTTCACGTTCTAATTTGTTTACCGTAGGTTGGCAAATAAAAGACGACCTGGAGATCATGATTTACAGAGTGCAGTTGGCACATTAGTTATTCAGCTCCGCTAGTTACTAGATGTGATGTACTAAAACAAGGTGCAATAAAGTAACATTATAATTGTGATCAAATTTTCATTTTATCTTCTTTCTAAAGCCGTATATTCATGTTTATTATTCAACACATTGTGATAATGTCCAAATATGCTCATAGCGCGGTCAATAGTCGTCGTTCATACTCTTATCCTGTGATATACGCAATTTTGTGTGTCGCGGAGAAAAATGACAGCTTTTCCACCTTACTTTTTAGCAATAAACGCAGAAAATTGTACATTAACGTGTTGAATAATAAAACAATTATCCAGCTCAATCTTGCGGAATATCGCTTATTTTTATCCAATCGGCCTACAGCCTCGTCGGCTAAGTATCAGACGATAAAAAATATTAAATATGTCTGCACGCATGCATTCTCAAGATGTGTTCCAAAAGGGTGGAGAAACTAGCGAAACGTATCGGCCATAAAAATAGCCTGGCCGATGCGTGAGCTTAGAAGAGAGATAGAAAAAGAAAAGGTGCAGGAAAGGTGAATCTTAGGCTATGTTCTTTGTTAGGCAGCCTGCTCAGAGCTGAAACAACGCCTCCTTCTGCCACTGTCGTCCTTTAATGTAGACCTCGATAGCGGTAATTTTAGGTTTGACATCGGTCAGATAACACTAATTTGTTGGTACTGCTTGAAAGAAATGAATAAACTTATGGCCAAGTTCAGTGAGATGCATATTGTTTGATATAGCAGATGCACAACTTCCCTTAAGGAGTGGCCGGGAGGAGCGGAGGGGAGGGGGGGGGGGAAATTGGATTGAAATTTTAAGAAGGTTAAAGAAGGGATTAAAATGGGGGAAAATGTTTTGAAACACCACAAGACAGTTGACACCCCACAAGGGTACTGCAGCGTGCTAGGGGAACTATTTGGTGTCCGTCTACAAATTTCTAACATCAAATTCCAATTTTAAACCACAATTAAATCTTCAATATTTCCTATTTCCATCATTTTAACTAATCCTTTGAGAAAAATATACCCAAAACATCACCCCCCAAAATCAAAAAATATCCCACAACATAGCTTTGTGAGAAGAGCATAGGGACATTTAATTGCTTGAAACGCGAAACGAGATATTAATGTTAAATCCATGTTAAGTCCCGCCTTAAGCCAACATGATCTAAGAGAGACCATCATGAGGTTTTTCCATTAATTTTTTCGAATTTCACGGTAATCCACATTAAAGCGCGCGAATGAGTTACACATTCTTATCACTTTTACTTTAATTTTGTTTCAGGGTGGTCTTTAACATATGACTTTTACAGTACATCTACAAAAAAATACGAAAAACATACGCACAAAAGAGAGAACAGATGGGAAAAAAAGTGGACAGCATAATTAAGTACATGCTTACACATCTGATTAATTACTGATTACACATACATAGATAAGAAATTGTCCAAGCTAGAGATAACTATGGTTTACTATGTCAGTTCAAATACATTATAAAAAGATAGAGGGGATATGTACAAATAGTATAACAAGCAGAAGAGTGAAGCATTGTTCTCTTTCTAAATTGTTATTAAAATCTCGATCCGAAGTTTTTGTTCAATTTTCGGATAAATTCCTGCAGGTTACACGTTTTTGAGTGCAGTTTTTGACAGTTGATATAGTATTTTTCAAACAATAGACAGTAGTTGAGTTTTAAGAGTTTTCGGCCATTACTGTCACAATGATCAATTCCGAAAAGATTTTCAATCACAGATGTAGAGTAATTAGAATCATTTGATCTGTTAAACCAAGTTACTACATTGGATACTTCACAATTTAATCTGATCAAGTAAGCTGAAGCCACTCTAAAGGGCAAAAAGGCCACAAGGTAGCGGGATTTACGTTTTCATTGCTTGTTTTTTTGATATGTGGGTACTTGAGCCTGAGCAGAAGCTATGCCATGCTGATGAGGCCTAACAAGGCCGAAACAGCTGTCCATGGCTGCTAATGCTTGGGCTCAATCTTTGCTTTGGTAGATTTAAGGGGTACTGCCCTGCTACCTTGTGGCCTTAGTGCCCTTTTGAGTGGCTTCAGCTTACTTGATCACATTAATTTGTGAAGTATCCTTGTCACTCCAGCCACATCCCACAAGCTTTAGGTTTTCATTGCTTGCTTTATTGATATGTGGGTACTTGAGCCTAAGCATTAGCTATGCCATGCTGATGAGGCCTAACAAGGCTGAAACAGCTGTCCATGGCTGCTAATGCTTGGGCTCAATCTTTGCTTTGGTAGATTTAAGGGGTAATGCCCTGCTACCTTGTGGCCTTAGTGCCCTTTAGAGTGGCTTCAGCTTACTTGATCACATTAATTTGTGAAGTATCCTTGTCACTCCAGCCACATCCCACAAGCTTTACGTTTTCATTTCAAGTTACTACATTGTCGAGAAAGGCCTGAGAAGTTTGACATTCGACGTAAGAATGCAAAATAGAGTCAGCCTCGCCACAGTATAAGCATTTATCGTCTGACTCAATACTATCGGTGTTTAGTTCTTTCTTGGTGACAATTATACGATGTAAAAATTTATAATTAAACTCTCTTAGCATGCTTTCTTTGCAGATTTTGCTTATCCGAGTAAAGGCCAATTTCCAATTATATTCCTCCAGATTGAGATCTTTTTGCCATTTTTTTAGTCCGGAAGGCACAGTTTTGGACGAGTTAACGAACAGCCAATAATAGTCTTTGCATTTCATTTTGGCAAAATCGATACCAACGGAGAGAGTGAGTTGATAGGTGGTACTATCCAGGAAAGCTCTTTTGTTAATGGGTGGATAAGTTCTAGCCTTCTCGAGAACGTATTTGGGGATTGCAGAAAGTACTTGTAGATAATTCAAAAAGTTGCATTTGACGTTGTATTTCTTGTAAAGTACATTCCAGGTTAAAAATTTCCCCCTATGATCCAGAATATCCCGCATTGAAAACATACCTTTCTCGAACCAATTTGCATAAAAAAAACGGTCTTCCGTCTATTAAGACGTCCTTGTTGTTGAACAGGAGCAATTCCGATCCATTACTACATTTGTATAATAACTTCAACTCCAGGAAGTTCACCAAGATTTGTTTGTAGAAGGGTGGTCTTATACAATAGAAAATGTATGGAAATCATAAGTTTCTTGCTAAAAGTGAGGTGGAGGGCTATTAAAACTCTTATATCTTCAAAGATTTTGATCGGGGACTGGGTATTGTTATGCATGTATCTTATCACATGGCAGCTGGTCACCGGTAGCTATACTCGACTCGTTTGAATTCTCTCTGGTCGGCCGATTTACATTGGAATGTGTCAAAATTGCCCTAAATTGCTGCATTTTATTTGGGTCATTTGCTGGTGCCGGAGCTCATCAACAAGGGCTAAGAAGGCTTAAACCTTTCCAATTCCAACGAAACGCTTATTGGCACCGCGAATGCAACAAGCTTTGTTGAGTCTACTGACAGTTTGTTGTTCGTGGACAAGGGGCCTCAAAGCAAATGAGCCTTGTCTCACCAGGCTCCAATCTTCGCTGGCGGAAGTTGCATTGGATGCTGAAGGCGCCCGAACAACTTTTGGCGCAGGATTGAAGCCTGGTTGGAGACTTAGAAGAAAAATAGTAAATTGTTTGGAGGACGGCTTTCCTGCTCAAAGATATGTGGAATTTCCCAGGATGCAGCGGGGTCAGATTCTTGCTGTTTGGCTGCTTGATTGAGGTTGTTGATAAAAATTGAACAGGTCGAGCACTTGTTTGCTTTTTTTTCCAAACTTTCTCTTTGATTTGGAAGAGTTGCTCTATAATGTTTACTCTCTGAATAAAGGATTCAATTGAAAAGAGATTTATCCAGACTGCTCGTTTGCGAGGTAAAATTTTTATTTCATTCACTTGCACTACTTTGGAGCTGATATTTTGTTTTTATTCCATTTCTTTGCTATTACTTTGTTGGATTAATGTATTTTCATGCCTGGTTTATTTGTTTCCCTTTTCTTTATGTGTAACAAACATTTTTGAACCAGTATTGCTGTAGCCTCCCACGCAGTCGTTTTTAGGGGACTCGTATTTTACCTCCTCCCCACTAACGCCTGCTTACCCGAAGCCAACATTCCTTTCCCATTGTTTGACTCGCGGACATCCTAGCCAATCACGATCGAGCAACTGACAGCGATGACAAGTAAAATTAATTATTATGCGTGCTTCTTTCTCTCGCGAATTTGTAAATGTATCAAAGCGCTGGAGCCGATTTGTTTTTTAGTAATGCGATGTGTTACAAGAGACTACAGCAGATAAGAATTTAGACGCGACCAAGTTAGAAATCTGAAGCATTTATCAGTCGATCAAACATGAGTAAACCGACGTGAAATTATCACACATGGTACTACAACAAAGCTCGATCTCTCATGGTCTTGCATTAAATCAGATGAAATTCGCCCACGTAGCGATCCCAACACGTCCTGGGGAAGCGTTCAGAAGTTATCAAACAGCGATGGCATAGACTGCGCCAACTAGTAGTTTTTTCTTCAGTTCACGAGATGCGGACGGCAAAATATGCAGCTTAACCTAGCAGCTTGCTTGATCCACTGCGCGCTATGGTCTACCGATGGCAAAGTTTCCTTCCTCCAAATCACTCAGACTAACCCGAAGATACGCCAATACTCCCGTCTTAAATAACTGACTTGGCCCTTCATTAAATTCACGAGAAGGGACACTACAGCTACAACATGACCAGCGGCGAGGAAATCGAAGATTGAAGGCGAAGCTTGCATGACACTGAAATAAGCGTCTTTCCGTAACTAGTCGGCATATTGACGGAAATATTATCGCTTTTTCCTCTCACAAATTCTTGAATTGAATTCAGTTTGTATGCATTTAAATAGGAAATTTTAAACGTGGAGCACACGGTGATCAAAGCTTGCTCAAGCTCTGTCTCCGCTATGTTGAACTATCCTGCGAAAAGCGTCTTGAGGTCAAGGTCAACCTTCCAGAATTTAGTGGGTAAAATGTGATTGGCTAAGCGGCGGGAAAGGAATGTTGGTTTCGGGTAAGCAGGCGTTAGTGGGGAGGAGGTGAAATACGAGTCCCCTTAAGACGACTGCGTGGGAGACTAGTATTGCAGGAAAAGATGGCAAAACCTGACCCCAGCAATTTGATATTGACATCTAATTTGTAAATTGCAAAGACTATTCTCTTTCCATGCTTTTACTTTTACCAGCTTTTCAGGGCTCAAATTTGAGGTAGACAAACCCTCTTGACAATGAACCAAAATAAAGCCAATCTGTTAAATTCTTCTTGCATTACAAGCAAAAGATCGATGGTAGGTATAGGCCAAAAACACCCTTTTTGGCAAAATGAAACTTTGAAGATTTTACTCACTGCAAATAAGCAGAGTCAGTCTACAAGTTTAGGTTCACAACCGAGATCAATACTCGCATAACCTGTAAAAAATTGTTTCTTGCCTCACTGAGTGTTTTTGCTCAGTTATGTTTTAAAAAAGAAGTACTTTTAAAGAGATCTTACAAAAGCGTGTTCTGTTGCCGTGGCAACCAGGGACTCAAACACCATTGTGGTTGTCATCATTCATGGCAACGAGTTGCATGCTCGTGATTTCTTCTGAATGAGTTTGAATTTGGAGAAAAAGTGGTGTTTGGGTATAAGACCCCTTAAGCGACTAAAAAACGATGTTTAGGTTAAATCCCACCTTTCCCTGCTAGCAGAGGCCTCTTTTCCTTGTATTCAGCGTGCTGGAAAAAAGAAACCTCTGCCATGGGTCGAAACGGTCTTTGATTAAGCCGCCGTCCGAGTTCGTGGACGGAGGTTTTAAAACGCATTCTCCATGTGTTGTTTGTCATTTAATCACGTGCTAAAAACATCACGTGATGGTTCGGTCGCTAAGAAATCGCGACGCATGCTTAACACAGACCGTTTCGACCCATGGCAGAGGTTTCGTTTCTCCAGCACGCTGGATACAAAGAAAAGAGGCCTCTGCTATCAGGGAAATCCCGCCTTAAGTAGCATTTACTAGCATCTTAAGTAGCATCTGCATAATAAACGCCTGCAAAATTCTCATATTCAGACATGTATTTAGAAGCTATTTCAACCACGCCAATGTATTTTGTTATACCTGGAGCCCGGGAGCCCTAAAGTTTTTGACGTGGAGCCCGGAGCCCCATCACTTCGTTGCTTGGAGCCCTAATATTATTTTACTATAGAGCCTGGAGCCCTCAAAACGTTTTCTGCGGATCCCGGAGCCCAAATACTAAACTTCGGACATTCTTGCACACAGATAGCGTCATAAACGTGCTTTGTTTGTTGTTTGCTGGGAATCGGAACGAAGATAGTGAAAACCAGTAAACTAGACTGATGCTAATTAACATTCATTCTTTTCACTGCAATGATGCTATTCCGTTTGTGTCCTGGGCGCGCACTGCAATCCAGACTTAGTACTTAACTGTATCATTTATAAAGGCTTAAGCTCTAAATTACTGAGATATATACTGCTTGATTCAGGTTTTTAAACTTTTGTACTACCTAGACATTGGAAAAATCCACATAATACCCTCGACCGTAGACAGTGTCTCATGTGTCAGATATTTTTTGCATCAACAAACTGGTTCTCATTGTAGTTTTCGTCAAATGTTCTCTGCACATGTCTGGCCAGGAGATATATGTGTGAGCCAGGAATACAAAATCAATAAATGCAAATAAAAAAGTTACTGTCTTGGACACGTTTCCTGGCTCTTCTTGATCTTCTCGTTGAAACTTACTCCTGTTCAGACTCTCCTTCATCTCCTTCTTCTGTCATTAATTTTCTTTTTGTGGGCCTCGTTGTATCTTCCTCGTCTAATACCAAGAACATTGTCCTTACCACTCTTCATGAACTCCTACGGAACCCCTCTTCAACTTCAACATAGGCAATGCCATACTCAGTGTCCTCAATACTAGAATCTGTGAACTGATAAAAGGCTAGAAGATTCTCTGAAAACCAGAGGCATTTGTATCTTTTAACCGGGTGACTAGCTACAACATGCTTTTCGAAACTTACGTACGGACAGGATAGTGAGGCCAGTCCTTTTGGTGCGTGGCCATGTGCTACAGACACAAGCTGATCACCCTCTTTGCAACAGCGGAAGTGGTTCCCTGTTCACGATTTTCACCAGTACTTGTCTCTTCGTCTCTTCGTGTAGTGAAGATGGCAGGGTCTTACATGATCGGCTTAGATTTGAGAAAATTTGAAGATTTCTATAGACCCAGTCTCGTCTTCAAACGCGTGGCACAGATAGTTTATCTCGTACCACTGAAGCCACTCCAGCCAGCTGTCCATGGCTGCTAATGCTTGGGCTCAATCTTTGCTTTGGTAGATTTAAGGGGTAATGCCCGCTACCTTATGGCCTTAGTGCCTTTTGAGTGGCTTCAGCTTACTTGATCACATTAATTTGTGAAGTATCCTTGTAGCTATAGTGAGGCCCGTATACTGGGCCTGACTCTTACTGAGCATGCTCCAAATCCGAACTTTACCAGATCTTTAATCAGATCTCCCTTTCACTTTCATGTGGGTACTTGAGCCTGAGCATTAGCTATGCCATGCTGATGAGGCCTAACAAGGCCGAAACAGCTGTCCATGGCTGCAAATGCTTAGGCTTAATCTTTGCTTTGGTAGATTTAAGGGGTAATGCCGGCTACCTTATGGCCTTAGTGCCTTTTGAGTGGCTTCAGCTTACTTGATCATATTAATTAGTGAAGTATCCTTGTAGCTATAGTGAGGCACGTATACTGGGCCTGACTTTTACTGAGCATGCTCCAAATCCGAACTTTACCAGATCTTTAATCAGATCTCCCTTTCACTTGGCCGTGGGGAGATCTGGGGACGAGACAAATAGTGTACCTTAATAGTGTATCTGGCCGATATTTTGTGCTCATGTTTCGAACGTACACTTTGTTGACGAACGATCATAAACTTAGTGGTTACTTCTTCAATAGCAGATGAGCCTTTAATCAGTCTTTTTTCGTTCTGTCGACATGGTTAACGATAACTTTTTCTTAAGAAAATTTTGATTCTTAGAAAAAAAGGTATGTGTCGGCTAAAACAAATTGGAACGACTTTCTCACTTTTGCTTTTTTTAAAGTATTTTTTTGCAGGAAGGTCCATGGAGCTGTAATATGAAGTAAAGTCTAGTGCAGGAGTGGCTCGATCAAATTCTTCTGACAAAAGAAAAATTGGCAGTCGTCGTCAAATTGCATCTAGCGTTGTGGTTTATGTTAACGTTAGGTTTGACGAACGTTCTTTGTTCGTGAACCTTGCTCCAGGGTTATATTTTCAGCTGCTTGCGCTGATTATCACGCATAGCTAATATTGGAATAGCGGCATATTCTTTACATAGCAGAAGAACAAGATTCATCATTGAAAATGCGTTGTCACGTTAGTATGAAATTATCTGACAAAACGCGCCGCCAATTTTTAATTTTTGTTCTGTGCTAAATACGATTTGCTAAACAAATTATTTTAGCGTGAGAAGAGACAAATCAAAGAGCAAGTGATGGAAGCAAATAAAAATGAGTTGTTTGGTATAATTTGGTTGACGAAAATTAAACCGCCGGTTCCTGTTGAGAACCTTGCTGGAGCATTCCTCTGACAGATGAAAATGTCATAAATTGTCCTTTGTTAAGTCAGACCTGCCCAGACACCCTCTTTTTCGAACGATGCGTTCAAAGCCTAGTGATTCATATTACAATGCCGCAGCGGCTATTTTTTTGACAACAACAAAAGAAGCTAATTAGACACCTTTGTTGTAGGTACACCAACATGGCGGCGATGACGTCACGTGTATACTATCCATAATATAAACCAAGCTGTGTAACTAGTGAAAATTACCCTACTAAAAGCCTTTTTCGATTCTTAATTGAAAATGTTGAGGTTATTCAGCTGTGATAATAAGGTGATAATCATGTGGAGTTAAACTAACAGTTAATTTTCCAAGTGAACGCACTGAACATAGCAGAGCAAGCAATATAATTATGTTTTGAAGTAATAAAATTGTATGTTCTCTCGTAGTTTCTTACACGTTTCGCAATTATCGCTATGTGATTGAAACCGAAACTAATTGTCCCGGAATAATTAGTCTTTTTCTAAGTTTATTTTACTAGTCAGTATATGTACATAATTTTCAAAAGATTTGCGTAAGAATATTATTAAGAACTATGATATATCAATTCATGCGTTTCTGAGTACTTGATGATTAACTGTGTTGTCTTGATTCAGGTTAGCATTCTAGAACATGTTAAGTCTGCTGGGTTTTATAATCTATTCCCAAAAGAACTCTAATGGCAAGAGTTCAAATGTTTAGGCTGACCACATAATTCTCACATCAAACCTTAAATATATTTTTGGTTGCTAATGAACTAAAGCATTATTTGGTTTGTTATCAGCTTACTGCTCCCATCGTTTTGTTTACACAAAATCATGATCACGTTCATATTTTATTGTTCCAGCCAGGCAAATTGTAACTCATCTCATCACCGCATATAGAAAGCTAAGTTTCACCATTTGGATCGATTGATGTGTTACGCTGTAAATTGGTCTGGTGAAAAGAAGACTTCGCGGTGTTGGAAAGTGGTACGAAATGATGCTTTTAGCTAAAGTGACGTACAGCGTGAGATATACCATTCTGTTGTCCATTTTGGCAACTGTCTGCCACAGTTGTTCCAAAGGCTATTATGGGTCTCCCTGTGCAAGTAAGTTTTGAAACTCGCACATAGTTCGAATCGTCATCCCTTTGATTTTTAAGTGGATCGCCGTTGGATAAAGTTTATATATAATTATAAATGAAAAAGACGTTATATAAGATGTTTAAGGTTTACAGGGTCAGAAATAACGGCAGTTATTTACTCCATATACCATTATCTCCACAGACCTCTGGTGTAACTCTTGCCCACGGCTATCGGTACATTGTTGACACCATAGCATTATTCCCACGATTTTCTCGTGGCTTTAGCCACTGCTCAAACCGCTCAAGGGCGTCTTATAAAATTGATGCACCCGCCTGAAGGTCAAGTGTTTTTCACAGGGTTGGTTATAAGTCGTGCAAATTTCTATGTTAGCCTTTACTAGGCCTTCTCGCAAAAGGCAATTAGAAATTGCAATTTGCTACTTCACTGATTCACCTGCACGGTTGTAATATCATGACAAAGTTAGAATAACAAGATCTGAATTCCTTTCCATATTTTATTTTCACTATTGCATCATGTTCATCATGGGCAGATAGTCAGAGATAGTAGTACTGCCTTCTCTAATACAACGCATTCTTCAAGTACAGTCAACACTGCTTGTGTTATGGATGTCTAGAAAACGATGACCCAAAACACGATAGAAAACCGACTAAGTAGAAAACGATGACCCATAAAAACAATGAATGATTAGTGGCTTTTGTCTGCTTTTGATCTCAGGAGTTTGTTTCCTCATATAGGTCCGCTAGCTTGCACTAAAGACCATTACAGAACGCAGGATCTTTTGGCATAAACGTTACTGGAATCTCGGTGAAATGCGAGGAGAAAAAATATTCAGCAGGGTGAAACTGTTTGCTGAAATACATCACTTGAAACAGAGACATGGCTAAAGAGAGTAAGGTTTCTGCCAGTTCTATAGCCAGTTCTATAGTTGAATTTCACGTCACGCAATTTATCATTGAAAAATAATGTCAAGAAATTGAGATATTGTACAAAAATAGTAAATAAACTACCTGTAAAAGTCTCAGGAGTTTGTTATTTTCCGTACTTGAGTTATTCAGCAAAACGTATCCCCCAAAATTACATCGGTTTAGTATGCAGAAGCCACGGGCACGATGTTCAGTTTGGCTATGTTAAAACCTTTCGTCTCGCTGTTGAACTTGCAAAAAATCCTATTGACACTTCTGTCTACATATTAGTTGTTCACACAAGTTGTAAACACCTGGTGAATCGTCATTTTAGCGTTCGTGATGTTAATGTGCTGTAACATGGCGGCCTTCGGCGGCCTTGTTTAATGCAACCTCGTCCCTAGGGCCTTCCGAAAGGTACTGCTAAATTTAGCTTGCGCTTGCGCAGAAATGCCGGAAGTGAACTTTGTGGATGAAACAAGGGGGGTCTTGTCACGAAGTCACGATAGTAAATTTTCGATTTCACGAATCACGACTCAAGTGTTAAATTCACTAAGGTCACGGAAAAAATCTGATCACAATGCAATGAAATTCAGCTACGAACTCAACTTTAGACATTCACGATTTATTTCTTATCTACTCATGATTCACAGCCAAGGACTTTCGCATTTCACGCCTCACGGAATACACTTCAATCACGATTCACAGAACAGTTTTATTTTTATCAAATCACGATTCACAGAGCACAAAAAAACCGGATCACGGCGTCACGAAAATACCCTTGGCCCCCCTCTCAACAATGTGAAGAAAATTTTACCCTTTTTTATTAACACGTAATTGCAATGAGTCCTCGTAAAATTAAAGAATAATATGACCTACGTTTTCAAAAGTTGCTGAAATTGCCAGAGCCGCGCAATCTCAGCAACTTGTGAAAACACGCGTCTCGGCCCCATGCGATTACCTATACGAATATCAGCAAACTTTATGACTTTTCCATAATTTACCTGATGAAAACAAATTGGTATGTTCGAAATGAAAGTAAAGAAAGACGATAAAATTTTTGCTGTGGTAAATAGAATTTCATTGACCACGTGACTTAATGCTTCAATGGAAACAAGGTTTAGTTTAATGTTGAGTCTTTTATACGTTTCAATTGGAAAAAAATTTAAACCGTCGCACCTTTTGTGGTTATCCGCTATTCAAGCGTTTCGTTTCTGGTTTTGATTATGTTTTGGTCAAATTCAGACGATTTTCTGAGATTTTGGGCAAATCAAGAAATTCAAGATGGCGGAATTTTAGCGCTGTTTAAAGTGCCTATGAAATGAAAAATAATTGCTACTTATTTGAAAGGCTTTTCAAAATAAAGAAGAATGGCGTTTTCCTTTTTGGAATATCTTTTTTCGTTCTAGAGATATTAACGTTTTTGTATTATGCAAATTAGGAAAGTGATGACGTCATAAATTGTGCAACTGAAATGTTCAAATACTGAATCAAGAATATCTCTAGAAATATCGGAGCGATGATCTTCAAACTTGGCACCAGAAATGCAGATCACAAAAGAAACAAAATGACGCCTGTGGTGCCATTGCCATGGCAACTCTCTTGGCTCCAGTCTCTTTCTGTCAAAAACCAAATATCCCCATTTACATCCCTTTTAAGTGGGACAGAGGATCCTGCTCGAAACAGACATGGTTCTAATATTGTGTTAACTCTCCTCATTAGATTGCTGGGGGTGGATGATACTTGGTTAAGACAAAAACTGGGAATTTCATTTCTAATTAAGACAGGACCAGCGGCAAAACTGTTGTCATGGCAACAGCGCCACAGGTGTCATTTTGTTTCTTTTGTGGTGTAAATTTCTGCTGCCAAGTTTGAAGAACACTGCTCCAATATTTCTAGAGATATCATTGATTGAGTATTTTGCCATTTTAGTTGCACAATTTATGACGTCATCACTTTCCTAATTTGCATAATACAAAAACGTTAATATCTCTAGATCAAAAAAAGATATTCCAAAAAGGAAAACGACATTCTTCTTTATTTTGAAAAGCCTTTCAAGTAAGCAGCAATTATTTTTCATTTCATAGGCACTTTAAGGTGACAAATGAATAACTTCCAGGATTAAATATCATCATCATCATCATCATCATCATCATCATCATCATCAGGTGTCTAAGGTTTTGCGAAGGATTCTGGCTGTACCCAGTAAACAGGCTCTCTACAATAAATCAAAACGACAAGTGACACCAATCTCTGCTAATCACTTTTCTATGTCTTTAGAGACAGTTTCTAATGCACCAATTATAACTGGCACCACAATTACTCTGCGCAATTTCCAAATCCGTTTCAACTCCCGCTTCATGTCTTGGTAGTTCTCAATTTTCTCTTTCTCTTTGTCTTTCACTCGGGTGTCAAATTGACAATCAACATCAATAATCAAGCACTTCCGTTCTATTTTATCCAGTACCACAATTTCAGGCGTATAGTGTTCAATCGTTTCGTCAGTCTGTACTTTGAAGTCCTACAATAGTTTGTTGTTTGTGGATTCGTACACTGGTTGTGGCTTATGGTTGTATTATGGCTGTATTATTATTATTATTACTTTCTTCCTGTTTTGAGCTTTGATTTTTTCTTTAAAGGAAATACGTGTGCTTTGGATCCTGCCCCTGCCAACGGAGCCTTGGCCTGTAGTATTATTGACAATGACAGAGCGTGCGCTGTGATGTGCAAAAACGATTTTGATTTTACCTCTGTCCCCCCATTCCTCTATTTGCGTTCAAGTGGAACATGGTGGTTCGTTGGCTTCGGTATTTTTAACCTTCCATGGCCAGACCGCGAGGGTGAGATTTTATCAGCAGAATTTTAAATCAACGAGCTGAGTATAAGGAACAACCATAATTAGATAGTAAGAAAATCACATCATTGGTGAAAATGTTTTAGGCATCCACTCGATATGGATTGAAAGACCTCTAATCAACCTCCAAACCCCCCCCCCTCCAACATCCTTACCTCTGACTTCCCCTATACAGCTTACTCGAGTAGATTAAGGCCTTGTTCTCAACTATCCGTGATTTTAAAGCACATTTTTAAAAGAAACCGCAGTTAATGCATCTAGTAGAACTACAATCCTGGTCAAAAGTTGTTGGAACACCTCCGCTTAAAATCCACGATTTAAAGTATGTCCTTTACGTTTTGGAAAAAAAGACTAATGGAAGCCAGTGTAACTGACCCCCCTCCCCCTAGCAATGTTAAATGCAATTGACCCTCTCCCCCTAGCAATGTTGAACCTTCCTCGCGTGTGATTTTGATTATGAATGTTGCGAAGCAGCGCCCACAGGGTGACAAGTCTTGTTATTCCTAAATTCCACGATTTGTTTCGTCCTTCCAAATTCGGACAATCCTGGCCAAAAGCTGTTGGGACACCTCCCCTTTTTCGCTCTAAAACCCACGATTTAAAGTATGTCCTTTACATTTTGGAAAAAAATGAAGCTATTCTGATCTCAATGGCTTTTTCCCGAGATTTTCGTCAACATTGACAGGGGGGAGGGGGGAGGGGGTTGGGCCGTCTTGGGCCGGGTTAGTCTTGGGAGAGACTGTTTGAAGTCATCTGCGATGAACTGTCCCAACACTTTTGGCCAGGATTGAAGTAAGCAATAAAATAAAACAAAGGAGAAAAGGGAGAAGTAAAAAAACTGACATATCCTGGTCACGTGATCGACCACGCCCACTCTTGTTGGAAACTTCTTACCAACGATTCCCACTATTTGCGACCTATGTAGTTACAGTTTCTTATCATAAAAACAGTGTTATGGACATCCACACGGAATGGGTGGCCACCTTACAATTTGACAAGTGCCAGTCCTCCTCTAATTGAAATTTACGTTAGTCAAAAAACGTTAAATGATGTTACCTCATTCCGACCATTGTTTTGAAAACATGACTAGTGGCCATTGCTGTAATATATTACAGTAAAAATTTTCACTCTTTAACTAGTGGGAATATTTAGTCAAAGGGTTTTTTGATAAAATAGTGCGTGGCTGGTCACGTGATCAAGTTATGAAGAATTTTGAAAATGAGATTTTAAGATTTCTTGGTTATAACTAATCTTAAATCATCAGTTTCAGAATATAGTAAAAACACATTACAACTGACCACGTACCCCCTAATTAAAAATCTTAAAATATACAGGGAACTAGGCCTTAATCTACCTGAGTAGCCCATAACCGTTTTGACACAACATGTTGGTGTTTAATTGTAAGTGCTGAAGTCGCTAGACCTATTATCAGGAAAAGCCATGACATGCTTTTCACGTTGCATTCTCTTTCTCATTTCTTCGACGTGGCCTTTCTGCTTGACAAATTAATTTCAATAGAACAACGTCATCTCGCGGTCGATTTTTTTTTTATGTCGTAAAGGTGGGTTGCGGTTAGCTACTGTGCAGTCACGCTGCTACATGCGATACTCCGGGAACTTCTTAAGAAAAAGTCGCTGCAATTATACTTCTTTCGATGCCTAAATTTCTACTAATATATAGTAGCTTATGCAGTGTAGTTTGCATGCATTGAAGTTTTATTGAAAGCCATGGCGCACGCACGAAATTTTCCCGAAGCCGGCACCTGCGAAGGCAGGGAGTAAAATCTAAAGAGAACTTTGAAATAGAATAGAGCTATTCGACTGTCAGTAATGCCGGTCAGATCTGCATGGTTGAGAATTGTCTCAGTCCTGGTTTTTTTTTTTGACCCGTATACGTGTTAGCTCCGTAAAACTCTTACAAAGTTACGTAGCTTTGAATCTTTTCAGTCAATGGTTATTAAGCCACAAGAAACTACTAAGTTTTATTAACCTCGGAAAACTTATTTCCCTATCATTAAAATGTACTGTAGCTAAATGTTAGACTAAATGCTAAAGTTGTACGAACAAAGAACACTCAGATTATAAAACCTAAAAAAGAAAGATCATATCTTTCTTTTCACAAAACTTTTCAAAGCGGCGTTAAAGCGGCGTTAGAGTGAAAGTCAGTGAACAGCGTAAAGCTACTAGACGTAAACATGACGTAATTTGGCATGAAATGCAGCATAATAAGCTATGATTTATTTTTATTTATTTATTTATTCATTTATTTTGCAACACCACAAATAACATTAAAATGAAAACAAAAAAGATAGAATGAATAGAGGTAACAATGGCGAGGAGGCCTGAAGGATATGAGGGGTGATTTCCGCCAAAATTATGTTTCAAATTGTGTTATACAGAATCTCCAATTTTTCTTACTGGCAATTAAATTCTTTTCTAAAGAGTTGGAACAGAAATTGAGATGCCACAAAAGAAATTGAACCAACAGAACAGAAATTAAGACATGAGAAGTGAAATAAAGACACTAAAACAGAAATTGGAGCAACAGAACAGAAATTACGAAGCAATTAACAACCGATCCAATTTCTGTTCTGTTGCTTCAATTTCTATTCTGATGGGGGTGTGGCTCAAATGGGGAACCGAGCAGAACCTGGGTAAGAACTAGTTCTACATTGTAATTTATGAACATACATGCGATGCCTAAGTCACGTATAGAAAATTAATTCCTTGTTTGAAATGGCCTTTTAGCCCAATGTATCTCCTTATTAGAGGAAGTTAAAGAAATTATCGAGGGTCGGAACAACACAACGACCAATTCCACAATGAATGGCAATGAAACATCAACCCACTGTCATGCAAGTGAAACAGAGGTTTCTCAGTTGGATCCAGGCAGAGCCACGCGCTCAAAGAATAATTCAAAATTTTAGGTCGCTGTTTTCGACTTTATACCAGCTAGATCTGTTCCCGGACCATCTTCGTCTGTAGGGAACAATTCTTATAGGCTGCTCAAGCTGTATACAGGCGGAACACGATAGCAAATTCAAAGACCTTCAAAGTTTCATGAAGTTTAGCTCTAACAAGGCACACATAGACCTCCCTTTTCTGTATGAGATCGGGGGAGTATTTTTAAAGATTTTTATAGCAAGGGCTGGTTTTGTATTAGGTGCCATGTGTTCATTTGAATCTGTTTGAGATTGTAAAGGCACTGATGGGCGATATTCTGTAACAAACGGCAAAATTCGTTTGCGTGTTTTTGTTTATTATGTAGAGCCGACATTCTTTCACTATAATTAACTCCTGACAGGGTCATATTCACAAGGTTATCTGGATAACATCTGAAATCTTTTTTGTTTAAATAGAGCAGAGTTTCCTTCAAATTTTTCTTTGAAGAGTTAGTTCTAAGAACCGCCTTAGATAATTTGCTGACGCCCGGAGGGTGACAGGAGTTAAAATGCCAGCTGAAATGCGTGAATTGGAAGTGCGTGCGTACGTCAAGAATAGACTCCTTTTCAAATCTGAATTGACGATCAATCAAAAACTTAAGCTGTTCCTCTGTAATACGGTAACGCGGTCTGCCTTGTTGACCGCTTAAGACCATATCGGCAGTTCGAGCTGAAGAAGAGCAGCTATGAGCACGAACTTGATTCAGGTCTACGTTTCTGTTTACAACATCGAGTAGCCAGTCCAGGCGAAATAAGGCTCTTCAGTCATAAAAGCCTGTGGATCTCTCAATACGTCTCCCGCAACATCTAGAATACTTCTCCGAAATACATTTTCATCAGCGGCCATCTTGGGATCGGAATAAACTTTCATTTCGCGGGAAGATCATCGAATATATGTTTATAAATTATAATGTAGAACTAGTTCTTACCCAGGTTCTGCTCGGTTCCCCATTTGAGCCACACCCCCATCAGAATAGAAATTGAAGCAACAGAACCGGTTGTTAATTGTTTCGTAATTTCTGTTCTGTTGCTCCAATTTCTGTTTTAGTGTCTTTATTTCACTTCTCATGTCTTAATTTCTGTTCTGTTGGTTCAATTTCATTTGTGGCGTCTCAATTTCTGTTCCAACTCTTTAGAAAAGAATTTGATTGCCAGTAAGAAAAATTGGAGATTCTGTATAACACAATTTGAAACATAATTTTGGCGGAAATCACCCCTCATAGAAGGAAACTATGTAGCTTATGTTAATAAGGCCTCCTCAGTTATTGTTTTACAAGATGAAATTAAAAAAGAAGAACGTGACGACGGATACAATTACCAAATGTAAATAAAGATAATACTTAGATATTTATGTAAAACTACATAAACGATTGGTTGGATTGCGATAAGAGATTAAGAGTGTTGTTGTGCAGTGTGGACAATGGGGAGGTGCCAGTCAGACTACTTGGCGCACTCCAATAATAAGAAAGTGTAAAAATTAATCAAAGGGCGCCTATGGCTAACTCGTGGATGAGGTACACAAAGCCAAGCCTTTGTCTACCGGCCTTTGTAGCACAGGTATCACTAGAAGACATATGTGAGGGAATGCTGGAAATTTAACTGCTAAGTTTATTGACTTTTCTGCCCTTTGTAGGAACCATATGTGATAGTATTTGCCTACGAATCTAGAGCCTCTTTGGAGGGTATCACTGTCCACTAGCTCACTGTAGGGTTCCTGTTTTAAGACAGCCACTCATCTCCAGTTCCTTTGTAGTCATGTTATTTTGTTATGCAAACGATTGCAAACAGAGTTGGCAGTGAGGAAGCCCGAGACCCAGTGGGTTTCACGAAGTTGTGTGCAGAGGAGACTACAAAGCAACAGGCGTGTGGAATTATAAATAAATTGATGATGTGATATTGCTATGGGATTTCCAGATTTTTCTTCAAGATACGAGTCCTGTCCAATAAAAACACAGGATTACTGTGCATTAAATTTTTTCTCAGAAAAAAATCAACTATTCCGGCTAGGGTGCCCAGGCCTAGAACCTGGTCGCCCAAAACAATTAATCAATAAATTATTAATTGATTGCATGATTCATTGATTATAATAGTAAATAAGAGAGCTTTTCAGGTGTACAGTTCAGTATATCAAATATACCTGACATATTTTTCTACTTTGATAAATCCCATGGCTTCTTCCAAACATCAGCAACTGAGTGTGTGATTGAAATATACTACAAATAAATTATGGACGTGTAAAAATGACTATTCAGTTAAAGAACCATCTTGTAGTAATAATTCAGATTTAATTAGAATCATCGCCTAGTGCATTTTTCGATCTAAAAGTGTGACATGGATGCAGCATAACAAATTCTTAAATAGTTTTTCGCTAAATTTGGTCTTCACGAATTTTTGCAAATGTAATGAACTGGTTTGTCACAAAATGAAAAACAACAAGGAAAAACTGCACTATTAAGAGAAGGAAAACCATGCTTCTAATTCTTTCCTGTAGTTGCTTAGCATTAGATAGTTTGCTTTGTTGTTTTGTCAAAATTAGCGAAACAAAACAATCGGAAGAGTAAGTTTTAGTGAAGCAAACGCGAAGTGAATAATGTAAACAAATGTCAAAATAAATTGTATAAACATTCATTTCTAGTTACAGTACATGTAATGGCAAAATCAACACGTCAAGATGCCAGCCTGTCAACAACTTCCGAGGCACTAAAACAAATCAGGAATAAACCATCAGAAAGAAAAATATTGAGACACTTTGAGAAACGGGGCAGATTTGTGCGGCTTGTACATATGAAAGCCCGAGCGGCGTTCCCAGAGAAGATTGTGTGACATGTTTTCGGCTGCAACAAATCGTCCGAAGAGCTATGAATGTCATTGAGTGTGCGACTGTTTGTAGAACGATTTTTTTTTGTGCCACGCTTCGCTAACGCAATACATCAAGACCAGTGTGTTAGAAGAATTTTGGCCGCCTGTTTTAATGCACGCTGGACTTCAAACAAGAGTGCCCTGCCGGGCGACAAATAATTTTTCGTAGTCGTCCTTACCCAAACGTTTTACCGCTCAGGGCGCCGTAAGCCGCTAGAACACAGCCTTGACTGGATATAAGTAAAGGTGTCTGTGTGGGTCAGCAATTCTCTTCCAATGTGGAACCACTAGTCTTGGATCGAAGCAAATGCTTGTCGTCCTCGTTTGACCGCAAAAGTTCTTTGGGTTCGCATCATGAACGCGTCAATTGTACCAATGTTTGTCATTATGTTTTTCAATAGTTGTTTCGTTCAAGAAGTCCTCGATTCGCTTCGATTCGATGTAAGTTCAGTATGTTTGACAAATATGGTTCATTTTCATCAAAGCTTACCACATTGGCATGAGATTTAATCATTTTTAGGTCACTTTCCAGAAAGCTAGAAGTTATATTCCCTTGTGAGCTTGCGAGGTCGATCGATAAGACCAAATGATCATCTCCTTGTCATGTTTAGCGCCTGGACGAGACAAAGATAATGAAATCCAGTATCCAAGTTGGCTATAGTACTAATATGAAACATCTTCCGTCCACCTGAAGACAGCTAATCGTCCTGTGAAAGCCACAAAATCAGCAAATCCTCCGGACACGATGCACGCTGAGCTGGAGTGAGCTTTGATCGGAGTGACCTTCGGGAACGACATCTGCCGAGCGCTCTCGTTCGGGGCCGACTAATTACGAAGTGTGTCTACACCTTAGTTGGTGAGTGACACGCAGTGCCCACAAATAACGTGTTCCTACGCTTCGCGTATACACGAGTGAAAAAGGGAGGGATTGCTGCCAGCAGATCCTACGCGGGACAATTTACTCGCTCGCTTCTCGCCAGCAGTTGTATTTTTCTAACGGCGGGTTTCTTTTGCAGGTCACGGGTCACGGGTCACGGGTCACAGGTCACAGGTCACAGGTCACATGTCATTTTTTTTCGAGAATTGTACCACTAGAGTGACTTAGGCCCCGTTTATATGGAGAAAAGTTGTCCCGGGTAGAAGGGTCACCCGCCTACCCGAGCTACCCTGGGCGAGCCAGTTTTTCCTACATTTCCTTACAAAACTTGGCGAACCGTTTACATGAGTAACAAAAAGTTGGCTCGGCTAGAAGGGTGACCCTCCTAGCCGGGTCACCCTCTTTCGATGGTAGGGTCACCCTCCTAGCCGAGCCAACTTTTCTCCATATAAACACTTTGGCTCGCCTAGCCGGGTCAACTCGGTCAAGGTGAAACAATCAGAGCATGCGCGAGTGCTGCTGGCTCGGGCAAAAGGGTCAACTTTTTCTTATATAAACGCTCGCTAAAGTTGACTCGGCTGGGAGGGTGACCCTCTTGCCCAGGACAACTTTTCTCTATATAAACGGGGCCTTAAACCTTTTATTACCCGGGCTGCCCGCGTCTCGCGCGGCGCCCGGGTCTCAGATTACCGACGGTTCTTCTTTTTCGTCGTCGAGTATCATCCACAAAGCTCACTTCCGGCGTTTCTGCGTAAGCGCTAACTATTTTTAACAGAGTGATGCCTGTTATCACGTATCGGAAAATGTCGATTCACCTTGTGTCTTTTGAAGTCTGAACAAACAATATGTTAAGAGAAGTGTCTATGCGAATGTTTGCAAGTTCAACGGCGAGAAGAAAGCTTTTAACAGTGAGTAAACTTAACTCCAGATGGACTGCCGTGTACATTTTGTAGACTGAGATTAGTCTCTAATTTTGGCGATGGATTGTGGGGCGGGCGAAAGACACGTGCACGCGCGAAGTTGCGAGGAGACGCGACGCGAGGGGAGCGCCTAAAATTAGAGACTACAGACAAAGGGAGTTTGACCTTTCACGACCGAGCGATTCGGAAGTGTAAATTTCATATCAACAGCAAGAATGATGCCTGTTGTCACGTATCGGAAAACGTCGATTCACCTTGTGTCTTTGACGTCTGAACAACTAATATGTTAAGAGAAGTGTCTATACGAATGTTTGCAAGTTCAACTGCGAGAAGAAAGCTTTTAACATGACCAAAATTTAACTCCAGATGGACTGCCGTGTTCCCCCTATCCGCTCCATTGAGATGTACATTTTGTTGAATAACTCAAGTACGGGATATCACACACCCCTGAGACTTTGACAGGTAGTTTATTTACTATTTTCCCACAATATCTCAATTTATGGACTTTAATTTTTGAATGATAAGCAATTAGTTTTTACAAATGTACTAGCGTCACTTGAAACTGTCCAGAAACGTTCCTTTCTTATGTTTCAAATGACCCTGGATTGACGTATTTGTAAACAGTTTCACTCTGCTAATTAATTTTCTACTCACATTTCACCAAGACACCATTAACGTTTATGCGAAAAAATCCTACATCGTTCGATAAGCGTTTCCTTTCTCAAACAATTATCCATCGAAGCGAAAACAAGTGTGCTTAGGTTTTTTTTGGAATCAATACACTATTTTTATCACCGTGCATAACGATAAACCTCTGTGGCCTAAAGGTCATTGTTCCTGCCTGTGACGCAGCTAACCCGAGTTCGATGTCTTTTAGTGGTATATATCACGGGCTATATTTTTCTGTTTCTCTTTTTCTTGTTCTTTTAGAAATATTTTTTACAAGTGTTATAATTATTGTTCTCAATGGTTGAGCTGTAAAGCAATTTTGTAATTTTAGAGGAATATATGTTGATAGGGGTCTAAAGAAATAGACTCCAACACAAGCTAAACACAATGCGTCCGATGTAAGAAAGACAGACTTCCCTCTATTCTTTTGTTTAGCGCTAAGTTAGGGATACAATACTGTTTTTTGCAAGCCCGAGTTTAGGCTAATTGTAGCCTCTTGTTACGGACTTAAAGCAACCCTGGACGGCAATCAATCGGAAGTCAAGATGGCCTTGTTGATGACCGCAATTTGCGTAATGCTCTTGCCGTCCACCTAACGTCGCGGCAGCCATTCCCACAAATTTGACGGTGTCTCGAGAACGCGAGTTTCTTTTTCAATTTTACCTTTGAAATCCGTATCTTTTCCAAGGCAAATCTGGATTATATTCTAAACTAGCGATATGAGATCGCGTAGGCGAAAGCTATTGGTTTTTTTCTTATTTCTTTCCAGTGCAAAAATGCAAATTTGCAGCGACAACGACTACGGCGAATGCTGGAAGCGAAGTTCCCGCCGTTGCTAAAAATGAGTAAATATATCTTTTCTTTTCATTGCATTTGCCTCTGCTTTTCCCCGAAATTTACCCGATTTTCAAAACAAAGCTGACAGGATTATTTAGCTAACCTTGTACATGAAAAGCTCAATTTATTCGTGAGATGTTTTATCTCGCTAAGGCCTAGTTCAAACGTCGAACTTTTCATGTACTCAAATGTACCGAACCTAATTCCTTCAATTAAGTACATGAAAAGATCGACGTTTGAATCAATTTAGTTCGACATATCTAATTTCAGGGGCACCCAACGACAAGTTTTGGGTAGATATCTGTTCGGTGGAGGGTAGTTCGCCTTGCGCTTTCGGTGTCGATTAAAGAGTGCACTCGGATTTTCGTAACTAAAACGTGGCCTAAAAGATTCGAAATTGGGAAATATTAGCCCCTGAGGTTTTCGGAAAGGTCATAATTGCTGTTTTTGGCAGTCAAAAACGTCAGCTAGCATTTTCGGAAAGAAAATAGTTCTCTAGGAAGTTTGTGGAAAGTTCATTTCAGCTTGCATTTTCTCAAAGGAAGATTTTGTTCCCTAACATTTTCGGGCAATTAAAATTTCAGCTAGGGAATCCGAACAGATGAACTTCTTCTAGCTTATGAAAACATTGCTTTAAACAGACTTCAAACACCATAAGGCGCTTAAAAATGCCTTTCTACAGCTTTTGGCTGATTTGGCTCGTTGGGTGCCCCTGTAATTTGGGTCGACCCAAGAATTAAGTTCGAGTGGTCTACATGGGAAGTTCGACTGGGGAGCGACTTCGGTTCAAACGTCGAGCTTTTCATGTACCGAATGTAATGCATACATTACAAATACATTATATAAATTATTTACCCACATTTCTACACGTTCAAGCAAGGTGTCATGCGCAAAAGGCCTGCTTTCAAACAAGATGTTGGAAAAGAGGAGTCTTCAGGCTTGAAAAACACAAAATATACGTCAACCTGTGTGTTTCTGCCAAACCTACGATAGGATTGAGGAACAGCCGTTATGTCATCTCGTTGGGATGAGAACGAAAAAAACATTTGTGAAACTTGCTTTCTACGGTCATGTAATGCCATTTGTATGTTTAAGCGCCTTCTTCTATTTTCACGGATGGCATTAGCAAGCATAACAAGATCCGAATTTGCAGAGTGTTCGTTTCACCGCCACACCGCCATATTGATTCCGTCAAAACTTCAAACAATAAACGCCGACCTCCAAGGTTTTGTGTGAATTGCTCAATAAAGTTTGACGCCATTAGGTTCGACGTCTCAATCAACCGTCCGAACTTTATTATTTGGGTCGACCCAAATAGGGATTTAAGTTCGGTACATGAAAAGTTCGATGTTTGAACTGGGCCTAACTTCATTTAATTTCAATTTGTTATCGGTCAGATATCATGGAATGCACTGAAAAGCACGATGTTATTTTGTGCCGAAAAATCCCGGTTAACGAGCCCTATAAATACAAACCTAAATAAAATACTCGTCTTCTGAAATCAAATCATCGCACAGCCGCGCCGTTAACAAGTTTCTCGCATCCCTAAAAGCAACCATAGAGAAGAAAAACCTTTAACTTTTCGCGCACAGGACGACGTTCTAGCTCCATTCCCCCTCGCCATGCTTTGCCGTCCTAGGGTCCGCCGCCAGGGTTGCTTAAGGTCCGTAAGGTTTAAGTGGTTAGTTGTCACATTAATTGAAAGTCACTATTGTGGTATAAATCTCGGGAAAATGACCTGTGACCCGTGACCTATGACCTATGACTCGCGACCCATGACCTGTGACCTGCAAAAGAAACCCACCGTTTTTCTAAAGTCCTCGCTGCTCGCAAGACAAATTCGATCACTGCTTGTGCTCGCAAAATAAAACGCAGTGCTCGCATGCTCGCTGAAATGCTCGCAGAGCCCATTCGATACCCCTAAATTTTATCGGTTTGCGGGCAGGAAGGAAAATCAGTGCTATTTTTGTGAATCATGCTTTACCGTTGGTGCAGTTCCTATGTTTAAAACTTACATCATAATCTTATATTTCGCCGGAAGCGATCAAAAGTGTGGGAATAAACATTGATTCCCTGCTTTTTGGTTCCATATATATTCCAGGGGACACACCACAACTACAGATGTTTTGGAATCAGTGGAACGACGCAATTTTTTTATCACTTTCGAAAGAAGTAGTAAACGAAGCTCTTGGCTAAACCGTAACGTTTTCTTTTAAGCAAATGATCCTTTGGATGTATTCCATCTGCTCTTCCTTCATGGATTGGTGAATAAAATCTTGAAGAGAGTAAGTTATGGCTGCTGCGAATTCACTCATTCTCTCATTCTCTCTCAAACAAATAAACATGCATTTGAAGTCTTCGCGCGTTCAGTTAGGTCGAAACGAAGTCAGTATATTAGGATTTCCTGCTGACCTCCAAGAGCAAAGTTTTCCTTAGGGCATCATGAAGTCCACTGGGGGATCATTAACAAAATTAGCCCTACCTTTTCGGCACAACTCTGTCAATATAAGGACACATGCACATTTACGCCAACCGAGAGATCTTATGAGGTCAGATCTCACGTGACAGCTATTTAGCATTGCACACTATATGTTTTAACAGTAACCATTTATTTGGGAAACAGAAAAATCTTAAAACATTTTGATCGATGACTAAAACCCTTTGTGGAGTTAATAAAAATAAAACGTAATAAAATCGATAAATTTCTATCTTTTATGATTCATGGTTTAATTTGCAGTCTCACTAAATCAACTACTACCCTATCCCTGGTTTTACTTCGATCCTGAAGACCCCAACTTTGTTGAAGTTATAAAGGGTAACTTTCTTAACTTGGCATCAAGTGTGGTCTTTGCACGTCGTTTGAAGGCCGGCAATGCTCAGCCTGACGAGGTAGGTATGCTGGATAGTATAATGCAAGGAGATAAACTGAGATCTTAAGTACTTCTGTGATTTTATCATACTGGGGCTAAACCGAGTTGCTCAAAAGAAAAAAAAATGACGCATTATTTGCATAGCCAGAATTCATTACAATATTCAGTACAAATTCAACAAAAGTGAACACAGAAAAGAAACTAAATTGCTGACAGTTTGTTTCGCAAGTCGAAACAGGCGGAAACTGCATGTGACTGCACGTTAATGAAATGACCTGTAGAAAGGTCCACGATTGACTCAGAATTCGTGATTCTTTTAGCCATAAAGCTATTTCTGATTAACGTATATTTAGGAAAACGAAACTGAAAATGAATTTAAGTGTTCAAAGTTTTGAAATCACACAGTTAGACATTATTGGTATCTACCAGTGTTTTCACGTTTGAGTTTGTGACTGCATGATTATTCTCAGCTTTTCTCTGA
This sequence comes from Pachyseris speciosa, assembly GCA_016490735.1. Lineage (NCBI taxonomy): Eukaryota > Metazoa > Cnidaria > Anthozoa > Scleractinia > Pachyseridae > Pachyseris > Pachyseris speciosa. The sequence continues at coordinate 156,664 of JAEMWC010000155.1, forward strand.
GAGTTTTTCCGGTCAAACCTAGATATATTGATGGTGTGGGATTGCTTTTAAAAATGCTATGACAATGACATTATAAAGTCTGATAAACCAGAGAGTTATCATTCCTTTATTTAAATCACTGATCAGAGGATATCGATTTTGTTCAGCCGTCCTGCATGCAATATTTGTACCCATCGTCAGCTTCGACCATCAAAGTAATGCCAAATATCGCGCTGTGGTTATTAAACTTTTGCAATTAAAAGTTATAAAGGCTAGATCTCTTAAGCCCTCCTTCCCTCTTTCCTGGCTCTACCATAAGGACCCAAAAAGCCTCGTGTCTGAATAAAGTCAAGCGATTAACCTTAGTAAGTCCTTGACATTAAGGATCTTTGAAGGCGATGGAAGGTCGTGCTATTCGTTTACGATGGACAAAGTTGAAGCAGATAGTTGAAATTAAAAGTAACATGACTAAAACTTCGAACTGGGCGAAAAGAGGAGAGTTGTTGGCTGCGTGCGTGCATACAAGTGTGGCCGAAGAATTGAACTCCTAACTATCATGAAACAACTGCAGCAAAAGATATGTTGAACATAACTTAAAACTTAAAACCGGGACCTCTTGAGTTCATCAGGTGCCCTAACCACTCAGCTGCACTGCCTACCTTGTAAATTTATAGTTTAAATAGCAATGATGTACTCTCATCCCCACAATTATTCTATTTTATAAACAAATTGTTGCGCCTCATTGTTTTGCAAGTCAAGTCTACCTTTGCTTATTTGTTTGCTTAGTTGCTGAAAGAGAAAGATATCTTTAAGCTGTTCGTAATAAACTGTTTCACTTTCTGATTCGTTTACCGTAGGTTGGCAAATAAAAGACGACCTGGAGATCATGATTCACAGAGTGACTTGGTACATTAATTATTCAGCTCGGCTAGTTACTAGATTTGATGTACTAAAACAAGGTGCCATAAAGTAACATAATTGTGATAAAATGTTCATTTCATCTTCTGTTTAAAGCCCGTATGTGCATGTTTATTATTCAACGCATTGTGATAATGTCTAAATATGGTCATAGCGCGCTTAATATTCGTCCTTCATACTACAAATATCCTGCGATCTACGCAATTTTGTGTGTCGCGGAGAAAAATGGAAGCTTTTAGACCCTTTTTTGCAATAAACACAGAAAATTGTGCTTTTTCATCGACAGCTGTTTCGGCCTTCTTAGGCCTCATCAGCATGACATAGCTAATGCTCAGGCTCAAGTACCCACATATGAATAAAACAAGCAGTGAAAACGTAAAGCTTGTGGGATGTGACTGGAGTGACAAGGATACCTCACAAATTAATGTGATCAAGTAAGCTGAAGCCACTCTAAGGGCACTAAGGCCACAAGGTAGCGGGCATTACCCCTCAGTTAAATCTACCAAAGGAAAGATTGAGCGCTAGCATTAGCTGCCATGGACAGCTGTTTCGGCCTTGTTAGGCCTCATCAGAATGGCATAGCTAATGCTCAGGCTCAAGTACCCACATATGAATAAAACAAGCAGTGAAAACGTAAAGCTTGTGGGATGTGGCTGGAGTGTCAAGGATACCTCACAAATTAATGCGATTTGGTAAGCTGAAGCCACTGTAAGGACACTAAGCCATGTGGTAGCGGGCATTACCCCTCAGTTAAATCGACCAAAGCAAAGATTGAGCCCTAGCATTAGCTGCCATGGACAGCTGTTTCGGCCTTCTTAGGCCTCATCAGCTGCTAATGCTAGGGCTCAATCTTTGCTTCGGTAGAAAAAAAACAAAACAAAAAAAAAAAAAAAAAAAAAACTACTACTTAAGGTAGTATGGTACCCTAGAAAATATATGGAAATCATAGTTTTTTGCTAAAAGTTGGTTGGGAGGTGGGGGTATGAAGGTGCTATGGTACCTTAGACTACTTTTTTCTCCACAATCAAACTCATGCAGAAGAAACCACCATCATGTAACTCGTTGTCATGAATGATGACAAACACAATGATGTTTGAATATCTTGTTGCCATGGTAACAGAACAAGCTTTTGTCAGATGTTTTCAATAGTGCTTCCTCGGTATCAACAAATGAGAAAAAATACCTAGTCAGTGAGACAAGAAACAATTTATTACAAATTATCTTTGTATTGATCCATGATATGAACCTAAACTTGTGGACTGACTCTTGTTATTTCAAGAGAGAAATTTGCAGAGAGAAAAATCTTTTGTGTCAAAAATGGGTGTTTTCTGCCTATACCTACCATCAATCTTTCAAATGTTATGAAAGACCGATTCAACAGATTGGCTTTATTTTTGTTCATTGCATAGAAGGTTTGTCTACCTCAAATTTGATCCAACTGCTGCATCGTCTTCTTTCTACGCTCCAGGATTTCCTTTGGAAGGTCCAGTGAAATTCGAAAGTCTTTTCCTTTCAATTTCCTCGCTTTGACATAACCACTTCTCGATAGGGCAGAAAACGCGCAATCATCTGTCGAGGCTTTCCACTGGAGGAGCTCTTTTTCCCAACTCGATGCATCCTTTGAAATTCCAGATCGTCGTCGTGTAGTAATTAATACTTTCCATTTGGTTTTTGCATATTCAGAGTCACATGATCAGTCATGTGAAACATGATTTCATGGTTCTATAAAGTAGGCGAACTTGCTGTTATGAAACTGGCTTCACACAAAGAGTTTTCTCTTTAAAAAACATAGTCAAAAGGCCATAAAAACCCTATTTTATAACCCAGCCTCGTTTTCATGCTGAGAGGATAACTCTTTAAAAACGATTTAAACTTTATTTTAAGAAAGGAATTCTAGTTTTTACCCAAGAATTTAGTTCAAATTAATCTTGTCTAACACAAAAATGTTCGTTCTTTCCTCGAGATGATAGGAAAATGTTTTTTCCATCAAAATAAATTTGTGGGAATTACTACTTTCAATGAAGTTTTTTTGCACATTCAGAGTCACATCACCAGTCACGTGACATGATTTCATGGTTTTGTAGAGTAAGCGAACTTCCTGTTATGAAACTGACTTCACACAAGAAGTTTTGGCTTTAAAACAACAGTCAAAAGGCCAAGAAACCCCGTTTTATAAACCAGCCTCGTTTTCATGCTGAACATTGGTGTGTCCACGAAGACACCCTCTTAACGCAAAACCTATACCACAATTTGACTTTACAAACTACCTAGCATTAATTGGCAGGTCGTCCTCTATCAAAATGGACTATCAAACCTTTGTGCGAAACCTCAATTAACCAGTCCTGGCTTCTGGACTATAAGCTTAACATTTTGAGACATGCAAAATGCCATTCTTCCGCAGTTAGCCCAACGCAGGAGGTTCCTTTATTACTCGGATCAAGAGTTCGGTGATGTCCACTCTTTATGCAGTCGGTCACAAGTTTCACAAAGTTCATCGCGTTTTCCATTCAATTTCAAACCCCTGCACTTCAACCACCATTTTAACTGCCTCACAGTGTTGTCTTCTGTTTCTCTTCTAAATCTGGAGAAGGGAACATTGTCATCTTCGGTCAGAACGGTTAAAGAGCGAAGAGAACTGCTCGCGAGCGACATAATTTGTTTGTCTGAGCATAGATAACTGTGGTCTGAGTCACCCAGGTGGGGGGCTCCAATTTTTTGACGTCATTAGTGCGCGTCGCTATTGCGTCATAACATTGTGAAAGTGCTGTGGAAACCACGAACCGAAGGCGAGTGGTTTCCACAGCAAACTTTAACAATGTTATGACGCAATTCATCTTCAATAAGAGGACAGAAACACAATAAAACTGTCATCAATTTGTTTTTTACAATAACAAACTCCAAATTGGGCAAATACCGTGTTTAAATAACGAGAAAAGGCACCGTAAACAACCGCAAACACACAAAGTAAATGAATTTTATTGAAACTTACGCGAACATTTTCAATAGCATTTCTCGCTTTCTGATTGGTTATTTACAGCAGCTTAGCAACTTTCATTGGCTACAAAGTTCACAGTTTTGACGTGAGGGCTATGCCTCGCATAAATTAAAATCTTCATTAGCTGCAGAAAGTTGAATGAAATTCAAAATACGATCTGAAAAGCTGTGTGGAGATGTAAAACGTTTATGTTTAAGTCCGTGCCTTGGCTTAAAGGCATCGACAACTTTCGTGTAGCTGTTCCGCAGTCATTCCGAGCAAGTGTAACAATATCCATGAAAATATTGTAAGTCCCACTAATGAAATGCAATAGATGGTTCCACGGTTATTGGCGCCATATTAACTGGGGGGCAAATACGGCTAAAATTACAGTATATGCATGGGATTTTGACCGACTTTAAACCGCTGTAACATCGCTACAAACAGGCGGATTTCCACAGTGAAAAAGTCTTTCAAGAGACATTTGTACTGACATTGCTTTCATGAAGTATAAAGAACAGATTCAGGCTACAACGACCGTAAATGAATTTTTAAGATTTCATACAAACCTCCCTAATCATTATGCAAGTTACCGCGAATTTAGAAGCCACATGAGAAGCTACAGCAACAACAGCAACATGCTTTAGTTCCCCATTTAGTGACATTACAGACATAAAATCGTTTAAATAAAAAGAAAAAGAGGGGACTGACTACCTGAAATAACCATAAAGTTAAAAAGGGCAGGCATCCAGTTTAACAAAACTGATCATACTAATTTAGGTCGGTACACAAGCAGATACAAACATACATACACACATGTAACAAAACCGTGAACAAAAATAAGATTATGGAGAGAGAAAATGCTATAAAACAGATAGGAGAAGACTAGAGTTAAAAAAAAATACATAAAGTAAGCAAAGGGTATGGCAAAAATACTAAGATACGGAAGACTATAGATAGTGCAAAACAGTTTTACAAATTTAATATTACAAACGCATTCTAATATCCTTCAAGATATTGTTCTTTTAACCTTTTCTTGAACGTAGACAAGGATGACAACTTTATATCACTGTCAAGGGAATTCCAAATAGATGGGCCTATGAACCGAATGTTGAATTTACCATAGTTAGTTCTTACATAAGGAAGATAGTAAGACTGTTTTGCTGCAAATCTAGTATTGTATTTATGAATATCAATTACTTTAGTGAAGAAGGAATGAAAGGTAGTAGGAAGGAGTAGTGTGAAGAATGAAAGGTAGAATGAAAGGTAGTGAGAAGATTTATAATTCTAATTTACGGACGTCGTACTTTCGTTAATGGCCTCATTTTCTATTGAATGAACGATATCAATAAAACCGTTGAAAGTAGTAGCAAATGTTGGAAGTCCACCTCTTTTTAGCGGCGTTACAGCGGTTCAAAGTCGGTTAAAATCTCATACATTTACTGCAATTTTAGCCGTGTTTGCCTCCCAGTTTATATGGTGTAAATAACTGTGGAACCATCTATTCATGAAGCGTATGCTACACTCAGTTACGGATCGACTGCGAGGTTTACGCCCCGAACGCTCCGTACGGATCGACAAACCGTATGGCCACCCACACCAACAGTAATCATGAAAATATTATAAATGTAATTCACGAAGTTCTTCTTTCCTCAAACTTGTACTTATAGCGGAGCTCCGGCAGCCCGAAGGGCCGCCGAGCGGAGCACCATACTTATAGAAACCCGTCAACTGCTTTTCTCATGGTAAAAATGGCTAGCGGTATTGCACGTGGGCGCACATGACGACGACGTTGCCCAATAATTAATAATATCTTGGTAATAATCATGATCATCCAACATGGCGGCCATACTCCAGCTGATCAACTCCTGATCACCTAGTTTACAGCGTACATCTTTGGTATAGGACATCCGTGTCATGGCCAATTGACAGCTGTCAAAATAAGGTTTCCGCTTACCAGTATCACGTGATCATATCGCGGGTTCAAGTTTAGATTGACTTAAACAAAACGAGAACCCAAGCCAAAACGAGGCTTCATTTTTCGCGTGCTTTCTGCGGCTCGAGATTTCACATTCAGGTGGTTTCTTCATTTTTAGCAAAACAACTTCTTTTTGAGCAAAACAACTTCATCTCCTTCTAAGTTCTGTGTTTTGATTCGCGTTCAAGGCATAACAATCAAGAACTACTTAAAAAATATTCGGGAAGGTGAATTTTCAACTGATAAAATGGAAGAGGAAAAGATTTTTCTTAGGAAATTCTTAAATTTTGGATCCTCTTGATGGCGCCCGGATTGTGTGGTTGAAAAACAAAATGAATTAACGCTTCAAGGGCTTGTTCACTTTACCACGGCATCTTGCAGCTCACCAAGAAAGTTTAATTAACAATTCACGGCATAATGGGAGGAACGAGTAGCTCAAACTTGGTGGAAGAAGTTCTTTCTATGGACAAATCGTTTGCTATTTTTGTAGATGATGTTTTTACTTAAGTGGATCGATGCGTATTTTCCAGTGGTAGAAAGCTCGACAACACAGGTAACTTATAAATTGGAGCTTAGCATTTGGTTTAGTCGTTGTTACTTTTGTCGACTGGATATAAATAACAATCTACTCGTTTTGGACACAAAGATGTAGCTAGTCAAATTGTTTGTTTGTTGTTTTGCTTGCAAGCGAAGGAACGGTTTTTTTTTCTTGGGCCAAAATTGTGTCCAAACTAAAATGAACAGCAAGAGGGAAAACGAAAAGTTTTAAATTACGATTTTACTATTCGATAGCAAACGTTTGAAAATAAAAAGAACAAACAAACAAACATTCATGTGTCCAAACTACTTTCAGATTAAAGCGTAAAGGAATTCATCGCTGATGAAAAGCAAAACATAGCAAGAAAACAAAGTATATACAATTCGCGTGTGTTTCTTCGAAGATTATTGGCGAAGGTGGAGCAATCAGACAAGTAACAAATATATCTCGTAGTAAGGAAATAAATAATAAACAATCTTGACATAAATGTCCCTAGAAAATATGAAAAAGGAGTTCCAGCCTGATAGTTTAGAGCAGCCAACAGGGATTGACCACGATTCACAAACCGCAAAACAGGAAAAGATTTCTGTGCAAGAAAACAAAATACCAGTACGTATGTTTCTTCGAAGAGTCTTGGAGAAGGTAAACAAATTAGGCAAGTAAGAAACATTTGTTTCACTAAGCTAAAAAATGGCTATTAAGTAATCTTAACATAAATGTCCGTACAAAAGGCAAAAAAGTACCACGAATCCAATGGTTGAGAGCAATCCGCTGAACAGCGATTGACTGCGGGTCAAAGCCACAAAACAACAAAACCTTCGGCAAGAAAACAAAATACGATGCGGGTGTTTCTTCGAAGATTCTTGGAGAAGGTGGAAAAATTAGACAAGCAACAAACATATAGTTTAGACAGTAAGCAATCACTCGGAACACAGAGCTGTATTATCGTAAAAGCTCTATTAAACCCCTGGGGGGCTTATTTAATTTCAGGCCACATTGACGGGGGGCTTATTAGAGAGCGGGGCTTTATCTGACTCATTTCCCAAAGGGCGGGGTCTTATTAGAGGCGGGGGCCTTATTAAAAATACCAACTTCCAAACGGGGGGCTTATTAGAGAGGGGGAGGGGGTTGTAGAGACGAGAGGCTTAATAGAGCTTTTACGGTATAGTGCCATTTCACCCAAAATTGTTGCTTGGCTAAGCAGACAAAAAACTCTAAAATGCCTTGATAGTTTTACTGTTACTTCCCAGGTCTTCCGAGGAATCTTCTCCAATTAACGATTCCTAGTGGCAAAACATCATAAAGTTATAAGCTTAATGAACCTAGTTTCCGACCTCGCTCACCACGAGTCTCCCATAGCTCAGTGGTTAGAGCGTCCAACCTGTAACCTGGAAGGTCATGGGTTCGACTCCCCTTCGGGCTCAGAAAATTCTTTTTCTGAGTAATTCGACTTGAGAACGCTTCTTCATTTTTCTCAAATATTAATGGAGTAATTCGAGACAGAGGAAGCAGTACTCTTCTTCGTTACATAATGGACAGTGTACTGAAACTTTGTGAAGATTTGAAAAGCGTTAATAATCAGCTAATTGGCGTTCTTAAAGATAGCGAAACACTTGTTGAATTGGACTGGGCGCGTGCGATGGAAGAAAATGTCGCCTCAGCGAGCAAGAGAATATCTTGATTCTAGAGAATGCGATCCAGCAAGTTCTATTTGGTCTTACCAGCCTTCGGAGACGAAAATGACGAACCGTGTGCCTTCCCATTCAAGCCATGTGCCGCAGTCACAGCCACCGCGATCCATCAATGAAAGTTTAAGAAGTCGCGCTTCTCTTAAGGCAATGCAGACGAAAATGGAAGTGGAACTTAAGGAACGGAAACGTGACCTTAAACTTCGAATGGAAGAGCAAAGTCGAAGATTAGAAGAAGAACATCTGAACTGGAAACGAGAACAAGAGATCGAAAAATTGCATTCGAGGCAACAATGGAGAAAGATTCACGTAGAAGCCGAAGCAGAATTGGAACTCGAGGAGGCTAAGGCAAAGCTCAAACTCGCACTGGCCAAACTTCAAGCAGAGCGACCGTTATCGGACTAAATAGACAGTTTGGACGAAGACCTCAAGGGATTGCCTCGAGACAACAAGCAAGAGGTCGTTCGACGATACTTTGATGGCTTAACAGACGAGGGTGTCTACATCCTAAAGCAATCGTGCACTGAGAAGTTAGGTGGAGAGTATTCAACGATCAAGTTAGCTGAAGCCATACTAAAGTCACGTGACCCTAGAATAAAGAACTTTGATGGCAATGTTAATGACTCCCAGAGTTTAAGGCATCATTCCGTAAGCCAGAAAAGGAGCAGATTTATTCTGAAGACGATCTGTTGGACCTGCTACTATTGCACGTAGTCGACAAGGCTGAAAGCGCTTTGCAAGGAATCTTACCTGGTAGCGGGAAGTATCAAAAGGCCTGGGGTATATTGGAAGTACGGTTCTGGGACCCAACCGGTATACTGTTGGCTCATGTCACAGCGCTCAAGAAACATCCTTCTGTCATGGAAAAGAATTTGATCCACTAAGATCACTTTCACAGACTGTTGCTATTTTAGTAACAACCTTCGAATCACTCAGTCAAGGTCATGAATTGAGGTCAATGTCTCAAGTGCGTGGCTTTGGCTAAGCTCCCACTCTCTCTCAAAATTGCGTGGTCGACACACACCAGCGAAAACCCCCAGGATGCTGATTTGGGATCATTCCGTAGATGGTTGGAGAGGCAAGCCAGAGTGTGGGAGCGCGCCCTTCTAGATTCACCTTCAACCCCTTGCCAAAGTAAGGGCTCTTCAGAATCCAAGCCGTCAAACCGGAAGTACTCGTTCATCGCGGATCCTCGTTCTCAGGTTTGCCCGTTTCATGAGAATGGAAAATACAGGGTTCGAGACTGTCATTTGTTTAAAGGCCTCGATACAGCCGGTAAAGAGAAAATCGTCAGGGAGAAGGGACTTCGTTTTAATTGCTTTGGTCGACACTTAAGGAGAGATTGCAAGGCAAGGTTGACTTCTGTAGTCGAAATCATCACCCTCTGCTACACGAGATCAACATGGCCACTGCCCAAAGGATAAGAGCTCTGAGAGGTATTCAAACTCTGCCCAATCAAGGGGTGCAAACAGTCGTACCTACAGATCCATCACTTGTTCCAGGTTCCACAGCGCAAGTCCGTGAGACCCAACAGAGACCTAGTGAAACACATTCAGCAAGAGTAGCCACAAGTGGTGTTCGAGTCGTTTATCAGATAGTTCACGTCATCCTTTACGGACCTAATGGACGATTACAAATGCAAGCTCTTCTCGATAGAGGATCTAATGCCACCTTACTTCAGCAGGACATCGCTGAACAGTTGGGTCTCTCGGGTCCTCATAGCAAGTTAGTACTTGTCGGTGCCAATATGGATGGAGTTATCGATTCCTTTGAGCTGAAAAATGTTTGCATCTCCGGAACTGGGAGGAGAAGGACAAAACACGGCATCTTTAAAGTGTACACAGTACCGAAAATGAACAATCCCGTATACTGTGTTGATTGGATCAAGGAGATAATGAGTTTCGATTGCGTTTCGACGCTCAGCGCCAGCCTGCGCAAATTATGTGGTTAAGGTTAATGCAGAAGAGCATCGTGAGAAGTATCCTGAGGCTGCAGAGAATGTGGATGATTCTCTTAACTCTGTTGACAGCGAAAGTGAAGCTATCAACCTTCGTCGTGACCTTAGTGCGCTCAGGAAGCTTGTAGGTTTTACTCTTACAAAGTGGATCAGCAATAGTAAAGCAATGATATACCAGTGTCGGAAAGAGCGGAAGTGAAGCAGTTGACACAGTCTGGGCTTCCAAGTTCCAGAGCGTTGGGTGTTATATACTGTGCCAGCACAGATACCTTCCAAATCTCAGTTCCACAGGGAGATCCTGCAAGAACCCTGCGCACCATCCTAAGTAAAGTCTCATCGATTTGGGATCCCCATGGCTGGTTCAGTGCGTTCACAATTTGAGGGAGGATCTGCCAACGGTCATTTATGACGTCTAAATTTGGATGGGATGACGTCATAGAAGAAAGCATCTTGAAGGATTGGATGAAGTGGGAAACCGAGATGAAGGATTTAGAGAACATTGCCGTCATCCGTTGATTTTGGCAGCGAGAAGAGAAACCTTCGGATGTGGAGTTACATCTCTTTTCAGACAGTTCGCAGCAAGCCAAGTGCGCAAATGCGTACCTGCGCTTTATTTACGATGATGGAGGAACTTGTCCAGGACACGAGTGGCTCCTCTGAAGAGATTGACCATGCCGCGAATAGAGCTTGATGCCGCGTACATGGCCTCCTAGATCGCCTTATCTCTGGTAAATTCGTTGGACTACACTATTGGTAGAGTTGTGTTTTGGGTCGATTCCATGATCGTACTTTACTGGATTCACCAATCAAGTGTCAAGTACAGTGACTTTGTAGCCCATAGAATCGTGGATATTATCAGTAATCTAGAAGTTCTCCGCGGTGAAAATCAACGGGCAGTCGAAGTTCGTCATGTCCCAACGTCTTTGAATGTGGCGATGGAGGAACACGTGGTCTTCCATTTTCCCAGATGACGTCTGAAATCCCCTGGCAACGAGGCCCAAATTTTCTCTCTCAAACAGAGAGCAGATGTCATATCGAGCAGATGTGTGTGAAGGCGAATAGGGTACTTGGTCTAGTGAAGAGGCTGTGTGGCAGGGACATTCGTGACGTCCAGACGAGAAAACTGTTATACACGGCGCTTGTCAGGCCGTTACTAGAATATTCATCAAGTTTGTGGTCAAAACATCGTACACTGATAGAGAATATTCAGAGGCGTGCCACTAAATTCATATTGAACTATCCTCCAAGAGAAGTCAGTTATACTAATAGATAAGACCAGCTTAACCTACTACCTCTTGATTTTGGTAGACAAATGCATGATTTAGTTCTCCTGTTTAGGTATAAAACTGGAACTGTTACTAGTAATTTTGGTCGTTTCATTCAAACTGCCACTCGGCACTATAGAACCCGTAATTTTCATCAAGCCAACTTTGACCTACTTTCTAGGCACGATCAGGAATACTATTGTAACAGCTATTTTCGTAGGAATGTTAAGTTGTGGAACAGCTTACCTAATATACTTAAGTCTAGCTAGGATCTCTTGTGGTTTAAAGTCCATCTTAACGATCACCTCAGAGGTCTACTACAAACATATAGTCCGCCATGATTTGTCAATTATTTTGCATACTTTTTTTTTCTTTCTTAATTTATTATGTAAGTCTAATTAATTTTACCATTAAGTCTAATTTTTTTTCTTTTTGAACCTAGGGGATACGTTTCAATTGGGGCTCTGCTCTGTTTGTCTCCCCGGTCACGTCATAGTATTGTTATTAATGTATTTATTTTCTTGTGACGAATCTCAATAAACTAAACTAAACAGAAGACCATTGGCCCTTAGTGCCTGACAAAGGGGGGGGGGGGGGGCAAATTGAGAATTGAGTGATTGAGGTGAGAATGAAGTTCGAAAGTCATAAATTAACGTGAAGCTTGTCGATGCCTTAAGCCGAAGAAGTTATTGACCTAACCCGATATTCCACCTTCGAAAGGGCTAAACGAGTTACAGCTTTTGTAATGAAGTTTATCCGGTCTGTCAAGAAATTGCCATCTCAAGGGAACACAGCACGAAGCCTCACCGTTGAAGATCTGCATCAGGCAGAACTACTTCTGATTCGAAGACCTCAGTTTATTTTTAGGCTCTGAAGGAAAGAAAGTCCATCCCGAACGGATCTCGCCTAAAACTTTTGGTTCCTTTTATTGACCGCAATGATGGTCTGCTCAGAGTTGAAGGAAGTATTTGCAATGCTCTAGCTTGCCGGGGCACGAAACACCCAATCATTCTGGATGCTAAGTCAGCGATTGGTCGTCTTATCATTACTGAACACCACCACAGGTTGGCTCATGGTCCAACAGAGTACGTGTTCAACTCAATCCGCTTTAAGTTCTGGCTCGTGGGTGACAAGTCAGAGGTTAAAGATACACGCGGGACTGTTTTCATTGCCAGAAAAGAAGAGCCAAACCCTCTCCTCCGCGCATGGCTTCCTTATCGGAATGTCGAGTGACTCCGTTTATCCCGCTATTTACACACACGCACATCGATCTCTTTGGTTCTATGTGCGTAAAGAGCCAGAGAAGTGAATTTAAGAAACGGGGTGTTCTTTTCTGTTATGCCAATGTAAGAGCTGTTCATCTTGAAGTTGCTGATTCCCTCGACGCAGACACCTTCTTAAATTGTCTAGCTCGGTTTGCCAACCGAAGAGGGTATCCTAGAACGATCACATCTGACAGGGGTACCAACTTTGTTGGAGCTGCCAGAGAACTGAAAGAAGGCTGGAAACGACTTTCTCATGTCAGAATAACTCAGGAGCTCTCATCTCATGGAACAGATTGGATTTTCAGTCCACCTAGTTCGCCTCATATGAACGGAGCAGTGGAACGATCAGTGAAATCATGCAAACGTACTTTGTATGCAATACTTCAAGGAAGACTAGTCAATTCCGATGTTCTTCACATAGCGTTGGTAGAGGTCGAAGGAATTCTCAATTCTAGGCCCATTGTCACAGCTAGCACTGATCCCAACGATCTGGAAGCTTTGACGCCGAACCACATCCTTCTGCACAGGCCAAATTTGAATATCCCTTTTGATGTCGTAGAGGACGGAGAAATCAATTTAAGGAAGAAGTATCGACAAGCGCAAGCGCTGGCAAACATGTTTTAGAATCGTTGGGTCAAGGAATATCTTCCCTCTCTTACTCAAAGAAACAAGTGGACTGAGGAGACAAGAGACATGCTTCAAGGAGACTTAGTTCTCATGGCAGAACCAAATGTTGCACGAGGAATGTGGCAAGTTGGACGAATTCTGCGAGTTTTTCCACATGAAGGTGGTTGCGTGAGAACTGCTGAGGTCAAGACCAAATCTGGAACTTACACGCGACCCGTGGCAAGGCTGTGCTTGCTGGAAGAGACCAGTCATTAAGTGACATTTAGTGCTTAACTCTTAACCGACTTTGTGAAATCGATAACACTTTCCTTAAGAGTTCTCGAATTGAGGGGGAGTATTAATGAAACCAGCGACGTTAATTGGTCCGTTGAGATTAAGTCTTGTCCGTAATTGCGAAACCAAGCTAATGAACTATTGACTATGTTACAAAGACAGCTTAACGAACTTGACACTTAAATTAAGGTCATTGAAGTTGCCACCCTCTTGGGACGCCCGGTGTATATAACGGCAACATGGTGGAAAATTTGTTATTCGGATTTAAGTTTTCGGGTTAGGTTTTTAAAGTTTAGGTTATCTAGTTCTCCGGAACTATTTTGGAATTTGTCTGCACAGTACGGATCGACACATCGTTTGTACGGATTAAACTTGCTCAAACCATCATGTTATCGTTTTGTTAATGTTAATGTTAGGTTTGACGAACGTGCTTTCTTAGTGAAGCTTGCATCAGGGCTATATTTTCAGTTGTTTCTTCTGATTATCACGTAAAGATAATATGGGAAGATCTGCGTAATTATTCTTTACACAGTAGAAGAACTGGATTCATCACCCCATTTTAAATTTTTGTTCTGTACTAATTCGAATTTTCTTAACAGTAATTTTTTTTTATCCAAAGAGATTTGCCAAAGCAAAGACATACAAAAATTATGGAAAGATTTATTGCTCGAAGTTTCGGATTCGCAATGACTCCATTATCAACAGTAAATAACGTATAACAAAGCGAATATTTAAGTAGGCTAGAGTCCAAATTTCCATCATGTACTAAATAGATCTCTACACAAACACTGAAGCACGAATTAAGTAAGGTTGTTCGTTCAGTTCAGTTCAGGTTTTTGAGCATCAGAAAAGCTGAGAACTCAAAGAGCAAGTGATGCAAAACCAAAAAGAAATCGAGTTGTTTTGTATAATCGGACTGAATCAAATCAAAGCACGTCAATTGTTATTGAAAACCTCACTGAAGCTTTGCTCTGGGAGATGAAACGTCATAAACAGTCCTTTCAGTTAGGTCAGAACTGCCAAACACCCTCTTTTTCGAACGATAAGGTTGATACATTCAATTTATTTAACAAAGCTACAGAGTGTATGCAGTCAATCCCCAAAGATTCATATGACAATGGGAAAATGAGAAACCTTTTGTTGAATGTACACCAACATGGCGGCGATGACGTCACGTGCATACCATCCATAATTTAAGCCACACTGTATATCTCTGGAAATAACCACGCAAAAAGCCTTTTTCGCTTCTTAATCTAAAATGTTGAGGTTATTCAGCTGTGATACTAAGGTGACAATTATGTGGAGCTAAACTAACAGTTAAGTTTCCAAGTGAACGCACTGAGCATAGCGGAGCAAGCAATATAATTATGTTTTGAAGTAATAAAATTGTATGTTCTCTCGTAGTTTCTTACACGTTACGTAATTATCGCTATGTGATTGAAACCAAAACTAATTGTCACGGAATAATTAGTCTTTTCTAAGTTTATTTTTACTAGGCAGTATTCTAGATAATTTTCAAACGATTTGCGTAAGAATATTATTAAGAACTGTGATATATCAATTCATACGTTTCTGAGTACTTGATGATTAACTGTGTTTTCTTGATTCAGGTTAGCATTCAAGAACAGGTTAAGTATGCTGGGTTTTATAACCTATTCCCAAAATAATTCTAATGGCAAGAGTGCAAATGTTTATACTGACCACATAATTCTCACATTTTTTGGTTGCTAAGAACTAAAGCAATAAATATATTTTATCAGCTTACTGCTCCCATCGTTTTGTTTACACAAAATCATTATCTCAATCACGATCGCGTTCATATTTTGTAGTTTCAGCCAGGCAAATTGTCAATCATCTGATCACCACATATAGAAAGCTAAGTTTCACCATTTGGATCGATTGCTGTATTACGCTGTAAATTGGTCTGGTGAAAAGAAGGCTTCGCGGTGTTGGAAAGTGGCACGAAATTATGATTTTAGCTAAAGTGACGCACAGCGTGAGATATACCATTCTGTTGTCCATTTTGGCAACTGTCTGCCACAGTTGTTCCAAAGGCTATTATGGGTCTCCCTGTGAAGGTAAGTTTTAAAACTCGCGCATAGTTCGAATCACTATCCCTTTGATTTTTAAGTGGATCACCGTTGGATAAAGTTTATATATAATTACCAATGACAAAGACGTTATATAAGATGTTTAAGTTTTACAGGGTCAAAAATAACTGTTGACGCACACAAGTAAACGTTTGCGGCAGTTATTTACTCCATATACCATTATCTCCACAAACCTCTGGTGTAACCCTTGATCACAGCTATCGGTGCATTGTTGACACCATAGCACTGTTCTCACGATTTTCTCGTGGCTTTAGCCACTGGTCAAAACGCTCAAAGGCGTCTTATAAAATTGATGCGTCCGCCTGAAGGTCAAGCGTCTTCACAGGGTTGATTATAAGTCGTGCAAATTTCTATTTTGATGATAATAAAACATCATAGAACGGGCCAGAGAATAGACCCGACTCTTAAGGGAACAATGATCAAATTTCTTCAGCACAGTGGTGGTCGTTCCACGGATTGTTCTTCAATTTGATAAAATCTTAATTGAACCGTTTTTGTAATTGTCCTTTTCTATTTTACTGGGTACAAATCTGCCTATAATAATAATAATAATAATAATAATAATAATAATAATAATAATTATTATTATTATTATTTTCCTTCTCTTTGAAGCATGTCCTCCCAGTACATATAAGGACTACACCGGAGCTGCAGACTCATGTACGCCATGTCCAGAAAATTCGGGACACACGCAAACTGGCAGCACTAGTCTTTATGACTGTCAGTGCTTCACTGGATATATCGGGAACCCAGAATATGGCTTTCCCTGTTCAAGTAAGTCTTTAAGGTGGGCCCACACGAGGGGATATGTTACAGGAACATGTTGCTGCAACATGAAGCAGGGACAAAATCGCGTTAAGTACATACTGAGGGACTTGTTGCAGTGATGTGTAAAAGGGACATGTAGCAGGGACCAAATCGCAGAGTTTGCACACTTGTGAAAAAGTTCCCGGGATATGTTTCAGGGACGTGTTGCAAGGACACATCCTTCGTGTGCGTTGACACCGTTTCACTCGTGCAATATGAATTTTGTGCAAAATGTGTCCCTGCAATATGTCTCACGGATTTCAACTTGTTGAACTTTATGTGACATGTTGCAGGGACAAATCTTGCACAAAATGTATGTTGAACGAGAGAAAAAGTGTCAACACACACGAGGGTATGTTTCCCCGCAACATCTACCAGGGATATGTTCCAGCTACATTTTCGTGTGTGTGTGCAAGTCGTGATCCTTCCCCTGATTCATGTCCCTGCTACACGTCCCGGCTAGATAATCCCTAATGTGTACAGTTTACAAAAGTGTCGCTGCTACGTTTTGCAGCAACATGTCCCTGCAACAAATCCCCCCGTGTGAGTCCACCTTAACGGAGTCGTCACTATAAAATCCTTCAGCCTTTATAAGAACTTTAGCATTTCTGTTGACTACCTCCTAGTTCCCCTAATTGTGTTCTCACCCCTCCCTTGCCCGAGACAAGAGTATTAATACATTTTATCCTGAACAAGTGCCTCCCTCATCATCCAACTTCCAGAGGGTTGGCTCTGGTGAGGGGCTGATGAACATTTGTTGTCTAAAAAGCCTCAGTTTGAAACCAATTGTCATGTGGCTGTTGGCGATATGCCTCTGCTATGCTAAAAATATATTCACATGAAGAATTTAGCCAATATAGTTTTGTTTTATTCCCAGTCATTTTAATAGTGACCTGTCTAACGTTTAATTATTACTCTTAATTTAGTTCGTAGGTGCGAAGCATTGTATCTCCCACCAAATGGTGCATTTGTCGGTACATGTAACAGGGCCTATTTATCAACTTGCGTCATGGAGTGTAACGAGGGATACGAGGCGCATGGCAGTATGGAACGGCAGTGCAATTTAGACGCGCTTGGATTTATGAGCTGGAGTGGGACACCCTTGTTTTGTAAAGGTAAGGGAAAGGCAACAACGACAACAGCAACAACAACAATACTTTATTTCACCCCATAATTACAAGATAAAAACAAATAATAATAATAATAATAATAATAATAATAATATGGCAGATGATAGGGGTGCTGGCTGCCCGAAATAACCTAAAAGTTAAAAATGCCAGGCAGTCAGTGAAAAGAAAAGATGATTAAATGTTTAGGTCAGAGACACAAGAACAAACAGACATAAATACACACAAAAATAGAGATAAACAGAGTTATGCAAACTACCAGGATATGAAAATGACTACAATTCTTATATTGCAAAACAGTATTATTTCTATTTTCTTTTTGTTTTCATTACATCCACATAAAGATGGAATCTAATTCAAAAGATGATAGAGTGAACCCATAAGTATGTCGTTCGGCGCTCGAGGTTATTTTATGAGCTTCAGCCTGTGACAAATCACTTGATGTCGATGGAGTTACATCAGCGTTGGCAGGCCAAAGCTGCTAGTAGAGTTTCGAAAACCATAACTGAGAACGCAAGAAAGAACACAAGGCAAACGGTATTAGGCTGGCTCAGCATTGCGCCCTTCGTAGCGAGATTGTTGTGGTTGAAAAAAAAAATGATTCAACGCGGTCAAGAGTTTTCACTTCATTTACCACGGCATCTTGTAGCTCACCAAAGAAGGCCACAGAACAGTTTACCTTTAATGGGAGGAACTAGTATCTTAACGTTTTATGAATGCTTGTTTTTAAGCGGATGCGTATTTCAGTTAGAGTTGTAGAAACCTCTTCAGCACAGGTAAATTAAATAAATTTAAGCTTAACATTTGGTTTAATCGTTGTTACTTTTGTTCAGGAATGAAATTCGTATTTTTCTCTCGACTGGTTGTAAATAACACTCATCTATACTGCTGGGACGCAAAGAAGTAGTTGAATTGTTTGTTTTGCTTGCGAACGAACGAACGAACGAGAGTTTTTAATCCGCTTCGCTGACTGTTTTCGACGTGCCTCAATAGGGTCAGGAAATTTTTTTCTCTCCATTCTGTATTTATTTGGTACCTCTGTGGTGTTCATTGCTAATTCATGCCATCCCTCATTGGACATATTGAATTTGTCTTTGATATATATCCACATGTTGATATCATCTAGGTTTCTATCTGTCAGTTCTGCTGGGTCATTTTCCTTGAGTGGAAGCTCGTCATGGTCGACTAAAGAAAAGGTTTCGTACTTCTGATTTTCACTGTTGAAAACCTCCATTTTCGCCGCAATTAAATCGTACAGACCCAGGGGAGAGAGTGTTGCATGACAGGTGTCTTTCATCTGCTGTCTGATTCTGACCTGATGTCGTTTAGAGTAGTCGGTGAACTTTTTCTTTTTTTCTGGTCCTCTCTTTCCTTTCTCTAATTTCGCAATTTTACGTGCTAGTGCTCTGAATTTCTTTTTGTAGAAGATTTTTGTCTTCTCTTCTATCTTGAGCGCCTCCTCTAAGTTTTGCTCCATTTTCAGCCTCTTTGCCTGCTCATCTGCGATATATTGTTCTGGTTTTCGCTTTTGGCCTCGTATTTCCTCATTTTGCTGTTGCAACTGACAAACAGCAATTTCATTGTTAAAGTTCGTGAAAGAATAGTTTTCCTTCTTCCACTTTCCTTTAGTTGTTTTATATAAAGACCACTTTCCTGGTCAGCTTTCTTTATGTGGGAATGAAGAAGCGAAATCTTTGTTTTTGAAGACGTTAATAATACTGCTATTGATAATCACACCGTCAATCCAGACTCCCGCAAAACGTTTCTTATTTCACCAGACCATTTAGACTCTGCACTTTCACTGGCTTCTTTTTCTGATTCCTTAGAGATGTTGTATGAAGGTAGCTAAAAAATGAAAGAAAGAAAAGGTTTTACTTAATAAACCTGACAACGAATCCATAAAAAAAAAAAAAAAAAATTCACGGCCTGCTAGATAACTTCTATAAATCAGCATTAAGAAGGGCTCGATCTACAGCCTCGTTCCCAGGGTCTCTCCTCTTCCCGCCCACAGGCTCGATCTATTGACTTTACTCACTTGGTACGTAAACAAAGGAAAATCGCATCGTTGTGATGTATTTTCCCTGCCTTTGAACCCCTCGGACTCGTCTTCCGTAGCCGCCACGCACACAGCGAAGCTCATCAGTATAGCCAGCGCCAAAGCGTGGAATTCAAGGGCCATTTTACTCAGACAACGTTTCACAAACCCTCATAAATTTTACATAAAAACGCACGAAATTTGTTGTGGTTTTAGAATTTGGCGGTAACAGGTAAGTATGAGCATGCGTTGTGTAGTTCTAAGTCCAGGCTTTCCGCTTTAGTCGAAATAGCTCATAACAGCCTTCTTAAATATTGTGCAATCGGCAACACAAAATCGTTAGTTTATGTGAGAAAATCTCTTGCTTTCGACACAACATAGATGTCTACGTAACTCTTAGATATTTTTCTTCTCAAATCTGGAGGTAACAGAGCGATTTCTTTGTTAAAACCAACGAGAGAAGGAAAATTGTATCAATATTGTCGTGTCCCAAGGGAGCTTGACCCGCGCCGAGTGGGGTCACACGATTTTTGTCCGGCGTGACTTTGATATGATATTATATTTCAGAAAAATATTGGCCTCTTTTGAACAAAACTGAAAAAAAATTATCAAAGGGTTTGATTTTTTGAAGAAAAGTATAGTTAGCTTGGTCTCCTGGGGGTCAGTATTTTTTCCTAAAATTTTCATAAGTGAAGCACCTTTTTTGGTAGCAAGGAATGGTTTTCGGTAATGACTGAACTCCGCTTGTCAAGTTCTTTCAACCAGGACATCTTTTTGTCTGAAATATGAAACTTGGTAACAAGCATATTTCTGATGTCATCATTTGAGATTTTTTTGTCATTTATGATGTGAAAACGATTGGGACAGCAACCCAAGCGTATATGACAAGTATGACGAAGAAATGTGCAAAAGACCCAAACTTAGTCTAAATGGCACATTTTCGGGCCATTTGGCCCATCCGAGTTAATTGAAAAAAATTCAAAACCCTCGACTTAGTTTACTTCTCGCTTGCTACTGATAAGAATAATTAACTGTTTAGCAAGACTTTGGACTTTGCTATTTCAGCTGATCATAGCACAGGCGCCCAAGCTCCCGCGGTGTGATGGGTGTCATGTGTCATGATCATCTTGCGTAATAACGGTCATGGCGAAATTATGAGAGTTTGTATGAGAATATTTGCCATCGGTCTTAGAAAGCAAAAATAGGGTCAAATTCTTAATAAAAATGAGTGGTAAAAACCACGAGATAATTCGCCAAGAGATAATTCGCTGAAAAGGCCTCAAGACAGCAAAGTAAACTAACAGACAACAAGCAAAACAGCGTGGAAGTAAGGTTAGCTATTTTTATTAAGAATTTGACCGTATTTTTGCTTTCTAAGACCGATGGTAAATATTCCCAAACAAACTCTTATAATTTCGCCATGACCGTTATTACGCAAGATGATTATAACACATGACACCTATCACACCGTGGGAGCTTGGGCAGCCTGTGATCATAGTAATGAAGGAGAGCAGCAGTTGAACGTACGAAAAGTTCATTTTATACTGCTAAGAATTTTTAATTTGAATTTAATTTAACGATAATCCAGGTTATCAAAAGTAGCCCACTCCTAGTAAATAATTGCTAATAGGTATTGTAGGTAACATTACATGAGACTTCAGCGCGCAAACGAAACAATTTACGTACGTGCTGATGCGAACCTGATAACGTGCCGTAGTTTGACTTCATTATTTGCTATGTAAAGAATATGGTGATCTTACTGTCAGTCTAAACAGCTGATAAAATATAACTATATCAATGGTGAAGCAATCCCCACTAGTGATTTTTAATTGCAACACGTTCCGTGGTTATAGATTTCTTCAACTGAGCTACAACACCGTTAACATGATTTGGGCACGTTTTAAGAGACAACAAATAAGATACCCATTAATGAAAATGCTGATCCACGCACAATAACATGTTCTAAATTAACTTCATGTTTTTCTTATGTAAAGAATATGTTGATTTTTCCGTTGGGAGTCTCTAGGACTTTAACCTAACGTTGCAAGTCGCAGATGAAAAAGTAGGGGTCCCAGAAAGCGTCTCTTTTTAAGTCAGAAAACTGAACGAAGATTCAAGAGTTTCCTTTTATTCTCAAAAGGGATTTTTTTTTACAGATTTACTCAGTTGGAAACTAACTCTTAGTACGCTACCACCGAAAACACGTGCCTCCGAGAGGACGCGGATTCCTTGCTGTTTTGCGTCCCTCTTTCGTTTTTCAGCCAAACAGTGCTTCAATGGACGTGCATTTGCACGTCTGAGAAAACCTTGCAGTGATTTAACTGCTATTGAATATTCCAAATTTCAAATGTCGAGTACGTATCCGACAGAGTTAAAATATGCATATTGGCCACCTTACAGAGTTTGATTTGTCATACCAACCTAGTGAGAACATACAGAAGGACGCCAAACAAGACAAAATGAAAACTTTAAGAAAGATAGGGTCAATCTCGACCTTCTGTGTTCCTAAAATGTCTCGGGGCCTCCTAAAAAGGATGGTATGGAAGGCTGAGTGGATTCTTTAGCTGTGTATTTTAGTCCCACAGAATGTTAGTGGGAGCTTGAGTGGAATGGAATGAGATCTTATTCCGCGCCTACCCTTGCGTGTTACATGTTACCTGTAAGGTTTTAGTACATGTAGTTAGGTTGAAATATGATCATGCCAACGGGCCTTTTTTTCTCAATATAAGCGGAATATTTGCCTCCGGGAAACAAACCTTCTAAACAGAATTAAAGTAAAAGAAATCTAGTTTGGATTTTATACCAAATAAATCCAAAGTTTTCCTTCCCTACAGATATCCCATGGTTCCCTTAATACAGTGGCGCGAGAGTACTGGGCTGAATTTGGGAAAAGTTCACCCCCTCACAAAAGAATCTCCTAAGTTATTACCTTACAAATTCATAGTCCCCTTGTTTCAACTTCACTTCGAAAAAATGTTCATGTGAAAGTCCCTAAAATCATATTGTTTATGAATATAGATCTTTGCCTTAGTTTACTTCTCGTGTGCTACTGAGTAATTAAACCGTGTAGCAGTGTTTTGCTATTGCAGCTGATCATAGTAATAAAGGAGAGCAGCAGTTGAACTAACAAAATCGTTCTCTTTCTACTTGTAAAAATTTTTCATTTGAAGTATACCATTTTTAAGCTTTCTCCTCCTGAATAATTGCCAATAGGTATTGTAGATAACATTGCATCAAACTTCAGCAAATGAATCAATTCACGTCAGCGCTGACACAAACCTGATAATGTGTTGTAAATTGACTTCATTATTTTGTTGTAAAGATTATGCCGCTGATCTCACGTCAATGCAAACAGCTGATAAAATATAATTATACCAACACTGAAGCAATCCCCACAAATGACTCCTAATTGCAACACGTTCAAGATTGTCTTGAACTGAGCTACTACACCATGATTTGGGCAAGTTTTAAGAGACAACAAATGGAAAGCGCATTAACTGAATGAAAGTGCTGATACGCACGTAATAAAGTGCTCTAAATTGACTTCATTTTTGTGACTACTGCGCTTGCGCAAGTAGTCACTATCGCCATCGTTTTGCATTCTCGACCCCAGAGCTCTTCTCGGGCTTCGCGCCTCGAAGGCTCTGGGAAACTCCATATTGATCGTAACCAAAATCTGGCTATATAGACTTCAAAGCGTATGCTCCAGTACCCGAAATCCAAAATGGCGTCACTGTTTGAAACAGTCCTTGCAGTATGCCTTAGCAAAAGGTGGTTAAGACTCTAGATTTCGCT
>JAEMWC010000155.1:187500-245000 GCA_016490735.1 Pachyseris speciosa
TCCAAGCCTCAGTGCCCCTGCTAATGGCCAGATCCTTCCAAATAGCTGCACTACAGCTGGAAACGTTTATCAAAACAAATGTTATTATGTTTGCAATAGTGGCTTTCAGTTAGCAGGAAGTGCGACGAAGACATGCCTAAGTAATGGACAATGGGACATTCAAGATGACCCAACATGCAATATAATCAAGGTATGAAGCCCACAATTATCTTGCAATATTGAGTACTGCCTTGTATTCTCTTGTACAAAGAACAGCTCCGCATTATATTCTAGCAAATTTAAAATAATTTAAGTGTTTACGCTCCCGTCTACGGGTTTTCCAGTTCTAAATGTGATTGGCAAAATCAAAAGAAACCCAGCTCGAATTTCAAATGAAAGTCTATGCGTATGCGTTCGACGATGTCTCCTATTAGGGACCTTAAGCAGCGACGTCGGCGACGGCAACGAAAACGTCATTTCAAAATATAATTTCTCGCTTTTGTAACTCTTTCGCGATTATTATAAAATTTTGCCCACGAATCTTTTTCAGAAACTCGGGAGTTCAATTGAGGGAACGTAATAAACTTGTCGTGCATTGCAACAATCCTCTTTCTTTCTATTTTCTTTCTTTCTTTCTTTCTTTCTGTTTCTTTCTTTCTTTCTCTGATTTTCTTTCTGTTTCTTTCTTTCTATTTCTTTCTGTTTCTTTCTTTCTTTCTTTCTCTGATTTTCTTTCTTTCTATTTTCTTTCTGTTTCTTTCTTTGTTTCTATTTTCTTTCTGTTTCTTTCTTTCTTTCTATTTCTTTCTGATCCAATCTTTCTTTATATTTTCTTTCTGTTTCTTTCTTTCCATTTTTTTCTGTTTCTTTCTTTCTTTCTATTTTCTTTCTGTTTCTTTCTTTCTATTTCTTTCTTTCTTTCTTTCTATTTTCTTTCTGTTTCTTTCTTTCTTTCTTTCTTTCTATTTTCTTTCTGTTTCTTTCTTTCTTTCTATTTCTTTCTTTCTATTTTCTTTCTGTTTCTTTCTTTCTTTCTATTTTCTTTCTGTTTCTTTCTTTCTTTCTATTTTCTTTCTGTTTCTTTCTTTCTTTCTATTTTCTCTCTGTTTCTTTCTTTCTTTCTTTCTATTTCTTTCTGTTTCTTCCTTTCTATTTTTTTTCTGTTTCTTTCTTTCTATTTTCTTTCTGTTTCTTTCTTTCTTTCTATTTTTTTCTGTTCTTTCTTTCTTTCTATTTTCTTTCTGTTTCTTTCTTTCTTTCTATTTCTTTCTTTCTTTCTTTTTTTCTATTTTCTTTCTGTTTCTTTCTTTCTTTCTGTTTCTTTCTTTCTTTCTATTTATTTTCTGTTTCTTTATTTCTTTCTATTTTTTTCTGTTTCTTTCTTTCTTTCTATTTCTTTCTCTTTCTTTCTTTCTTACTATTTTCTTTCTATTTCTTTCTTTCTTTCTTTCTATTCTTTCATTTTCTTTCTTTTTTTTATTTTCTTTCTGTTTCTTTCTTTCTTTCTATTTCTTTATTTCTTTCTTTCTATTTTCTTTTGTTTCTTTCTTTCTTTCTTTCTATTTTCTTTCTGTTTCTTTCTTTCTTTCTATTTTTTTCTGTTTCTTTCTTTCTTTCTATTTTCTTTCTGTTTCTTTCTTTCTTTCTTTCTATTTTCTTTCTGTTTCTTTCTTTCTATTTCTTTCTTTCTTTCTTTCTTTCTTTCTTTCTATTTTCTTTCTGTTTCTTTCTTTCTTTCTTTCTTTCTATTTCCTTTCTGTTTCTTTCTTTCTTTCTTTCTATTTTCTTTCTGTTTCATTCTTTCTTTCTATTTCTTTCTTTCTTTCTTTCTATTTTCTTTCTGTTTCTTTCTTTCTTTCTTTTTTTCTTTCTATTTCTTTCTTTCTTTCTTTCTATTTTCTTTCTGTTTCTTTCTTTCTTCTATTTTTTCTGTTTATTTCTTTCTTTCTATTTTCTTTCTTTCTTTCTTTCTATTTTCTTTCTGTTTCTTTCTTTCTTTCTATTTTCTTTCTGTTTCTTTCTTTCTTTCTATTTCTTTTTTCTTTCTTTCTATATTCTTTCTGTTTCCTTCTTTCTTTCTTTCTTTCTTTCTTTCTCACTCACTCACTTACTTACTAATTTATTTACTTACCGTTAGCCGTCAAAGCTCCTACCGCATTGAGACCATCTTTTACTATCAAAACAGGTCACGGGTGACTGATTGCTGCAAGCGGTTGGCAAATAAAAGACGACCTGGTGATCATGAATCACAGAGTGACTTGGCACATTAATTATTCTCTACTAGTTACTAGATGTGATGTACTAAAACAAGGTGCAATAAAGTTAACATTTTAATTGTGATATAATTGTGTCCAAATATGGTCATAGCGCGCTCAATATTCGTCATTCATGCACTTATCCTCTGATATACGCGATTTTGTGGCAGTTTTCCACCTTTCTTTTTAGCAATAACGCAGAAAATTGTGCTTCTCCATTAACCTGTTGAATAATAAAACAATTATCCAGCTCAATCTTGCGGAATATCACCTATTTTTAGCCAAATGGGCCTACAGCTTCGTCGGCTAAGTATCATTCGCAAGATGTGTTCAAAAAAGGGTGAAGAAACAAGCGAAACGTATCGGCCATAAATATAGCCCGGCACAATGGGTGAGCTTAGAAGAGACAGAAAAGAAAAGGCGCAGGGAAAGGTGAATTTTAGGCTCTATTCTTTGTTTGGCAGCCTGCTCAGAGGTGAAACAGCGCCTCCTTCTACCATTGTCATCCTTTAGTGTAGACCACGATAGCGATCATTTTAGATTTGGCGTTGGTCAGGTAACACTAATTTGTTGGTACTGCTTGAAAGAAATGAGGTAACTGATGGCCAAGTTCAGTGAGATGCATATCGTTTCATATCGCAGAGGTATAACTTCCTTTAAGGGTTGGAGGGGGGAGGGACTTATCGTGAATTGGATTGAAATTTTAAGGAGGTTAAAGAAGGGACTGAAATGTTTAAAAGATGTTTTGAAAGACCACAAGACAGTTGGCACCCCACAAGGGCACTGCAACGTGTTGGAGAACTGTTTCGTGTCCGTCTACTAATTTCTAACTTCAAATTCCAAATGCAATTTTAAACCATCATTAAACTGTCTTCAATATTTCCTATTTCCCTCATGTTAACTAATCCTTTGAGAAACCGTATCTCTTCCCAAATATACCCAAAACCTTCGTGAGAAGAGCATAGGGATATTTCATTGCTTGAAACGCGAACGAGATATTAACGTTAAATCCATGTAAAGTCCAGCCTTAAGCCAACAGCTAAGAAAGACCATCATGAGTTTTTCGCGTTAATGTTTTCGAATCTTACGGTAATTCACATTAAAGCGAATGAGTTACATATATTATCACTTTTACTGTAGGCCCCGTCTCACAACTCTTCATAATTCTCTGATTCTGTGGGACGTAAAAGAACCACTAGGGAGGTAAGAAAACTCTGGCAGTGACCACCCCTAGTGTCTGTCTTAATTTGATATTGACATTACGGGGGCACTCATAACTCAATTTTATTAATTGTAAACTGCGTTATAAGCAGTCTGGCAAAGTCCCCGGCCAGTGTTGTAATGCGCATTTGAATATTGCATAGAAAATGCGCAATATAAATGTGATATATTATTATTATTATTATTACTAGTATTGCTGGAAAAGATGGCAAAACCTGACCGCAGCAATTTTTTTCTTGACCCTATGCAGGTTTGAAATTTGATACTAGCATCTAATTTGTAAACTGAAAACATTAGAACATAGCCATGAAATTCGCTCAATTGAATTCACTAGCTCGAGCGTGCGTATATATAGTTTTATTAAAAACTGGACTACGGATATTAGATTTCCAGCATTTTCATTGGCTAGCCGGACATAAGCTCTCAGCTCATATACCTGCACTACCTTATATGGTCAATGAACGCTTCCGCAAACAGAAAGCTCAATAAAATTTTCCCTAGAAACGGCAGCCATTAAGGCATTAGTCGTCTCACAGCGGAATTAACGAGTAGAGACTTCGAGACTGGAGCCGAAATACAAATGGAATTCATTGCTGAGTGTTTAAGAACGACAAGAAACAGTACTGGGATCGTGTTCAAAAATTTCTTGCAGCGCTAAGAAAATTTTCAGGGCTGTTGATGTTTAGCAAATAGCAAAACGCACTTTTATTTACTGAAATACCGATAGAGTAACTATGCTCACAGACCACTGGGGTCTATTCAAAATAAAGTGAACAAACAAGACCTTCAGCTAACATTTGCAGCAATAATTTAATCCACTATTGAAAATCTTTCCAGCGATCAGTGACACTTTTGAAAAAATTAACACACGTTAAAAATGTTCTGACCTGCAGTTGATGCAACGTATCAATCACCAGCTTCAAACGTTCCGGTTACAGATATGATGTTTTGTAAAAAATGAGAACAATCGCCGTTGTTGTTGTTTTTGTTATTCTGTTAGGCCGCGGTTCCAGTTTTTCTTCCATGCGTCGAGACAAATTTCTATAAGCCATTTCTTGAAGCATAACCTGGACATTTGTCTTGCTTATCCCCTATATATCTTGTTTCCGACCAGGTCTGATGAGACAATGTTCCAGTCCATCAAAATAAATTGAAATCGTGTCATTATTTCGATGAAATTCGTCCATGGTGCTGTTGTTTTGATGGATTACAAATTCGTTTCCTTCGACTCGTACATCTTCGTGAAAGTCGTTCCACCCTCTTTTGAGCAATGATTGAATATTTTCACCAAACTCAGTGACTGACCATTTAATACCATTCAGAGCAAATAAACTCTGTACTTTCTCCAAAAAGGACCCTAAACGGAAGCTTCAACGTTGTTCTCGGACAGTTTCATTGAATTCATTCAACTTTGCTCGGAAACGTTGCAACACACCGAAAGGTTTTCGCGCCCTTTTTTTGTTTAGTCGTGTGGTGGACAAAAGTTTCCTTTTTTCGATTTTCTCTTTCTCCGAGTTCCTTTCTTCCACTTTTTGTTGTCAATTATGCATCGTAGAGTTTTTAATAAAACAATTATTCTACTCGGGCTTGCTGGATATGAAATGATTATAACCAACTTGGCGCTACGAGCCTCGTTGGTTATTTATCACTTCATATCCAGCGCGCCCTCATAGAATAATCAGGGACCTTTAGCACCGAGGGTTTTCGCGGCGACGGCGAGGTCGTCAGACGAAGAGAACTGGGTCGAGTCCTCCGCTTCTCGCGCCAAAAACAAAACCTTTAGCACCGCCGATACACGCAACGGCGACTGCGACTGACTTTTGAAAAATGTAAACAAACTTTTTCGTAACAGTTTTCCTGTGCGAAATGAAGTTCAAAGAGATTCGAGAGTTGTTGTTATTAAGCTATGACAACAATATAATTTCAGATGCTGAATTCATTCTTCTGTACGACTCCTTTAAATAAAAAAAATTCTGGCTTCAGTTATCAAATTTATGATCGTTTTCTTTTGGATGACATCGATCCGGCAGACTGTAAAGCTGAGTTTAGAGTGGAGAAAACTGTCATTCCCCGACTTGTAGATGCTTTGCAGCTCCCCGACACCTTCTCCTGTCGACAAAGAAGTACTTTTAGTAGTACAGAAGGCTTGTGTTTTGCTGAGGCGCATGGCATTCCTTTGTCGGTACGTCGACATGATCCGGCGGTTTCGGCGTCCAGTCTCGGTTTTGAGTTTAACAACCAGCCATAGAGCAGATTAAATTTGCGAAACGCATGGCCACCCTATAACCCAATGGAACAGGAATCTGCTGAACCCAGTAGCCCTACAAACCTATGCTGACTATATCTTAAGAAAAGGATCACCTCTGAGCAACTGTTTTGGGTTTATAGACGAGAGAGTCCGACCTTTTGCGCGACCAGGACATGATCAACGAACAGTCCATAATGGGGGGTAAACGAGTTCATTCTCTAAAGTTTCAGTCGATAGCTTTGCCAAACGGCCTCGTTGGGAACCTCTATGGTCCTGTAGGTAAGTTTTACATCTTGTATTTGTGTTTGGAAAACTCAATACTACCTGCATGACTTTTGAGAAGTCAAACTCATTCAGTACAGCAACATCACGTGAGTAGAATTTTGAACCATTTGTGAATTTCTCTCAGCGGGAACGAAACACGATGCTAGCATGTTGGCTGACTCGGTACTTCTACCAGAACTGGAAAGGATGGCTTTCAGTCCAACAGGCCAACCAATGTGTTTGTACGGTGACCCAGCGTACCCTCTTCGCATGCATTTACAGGTACCATTCCGTGGAGGGCACATCACACCTCAGATGCAGGCTTACAATGAAGCTATGAGTACTGTTAGAGTGATTGTGGAATTGCTGTTTGGAGATGTAACTAATTCCTTCAAAGCCCTCGACTTCGAAACGAACTTGAAACTAGAATTAAGCAGTGTTGGGAAGATGTACGTTGTCCGTACACTTTTGAGGAATGCCTTAACCTGCCTATATGGAAACGTGTCAGAATTTTTTGAGCTAGAGCCTCCAATCCCGGAAGAGTACTTTCAGTGACTTGCAAAATATTTTAATCAACAGTGACCTTAATACATTGTGTAATAATCAAACTGGTAATGGACCGTTTCAATAAAAATAATATGTGAAATGAAACAATTCTCTAGAAGATGTCACAGCAGTCCAACCATAAAATGTTTTACTTTTCCAATAATTTCAGTACTGAATAATTTTAAAAAAGCACGATTCATTTGCTGCTGCTGTTGTTGCTGTTCAAATATAAGCTCATCATATCCTGACGATGCTTTTGCTCTTCTTTCCTCAAAGCCAGCTCCGCCTGCCGTAGCTCTCTTTCAGCACTTGCCTTTTCTTGCAAGAAATCAATTAAAGGTTGGGCACACCTCTTTGTTGTTTTAGCTGCAGTTTCATCACCTTCTGAGCCCTTGCGTTTCTTTGTTTGCCCCATACTTTCCATTGCTTTGAGTCGAAGCTCCTCAGCGTTCTTTTTGTCAGTCTTCTCCTTGACATTGAAGGAGGCAAAGCTTTCCTCCTTTTCTATTAGATCTTCTATCAACTTCTCCTATTCAGTGAGATCATCAACCTGGATCCCGCTAGCTGCTTCTTCGGCTCGGTGTTTTGCTTTATGTTTCTGCTGTAGCAACACCCATCTCTCTCTGACTCCCCTTTCCGGTTTGTCTTTGATGTGGAATTTAGGGTCGTTTAAATTGTTTAGGGTGTCTGATATGTTTTGCCAGCATTCCCCTCTTGCTATGCTTCCTTTCTTGTGAAGGAAGACTTCACTGACAACCATCTCCCGTAAGAGGTGGACATCATGGTCCTGTGACCACTCCATAACTCTAAAACACAGAATATGATGCAAACAAATTAAAGACACGCTACTTGAGGAGTCGTTGAAGATCTTTTCCAACCAAAGCGCCCGGAAAACAGTTGTTAAAAAAAGACCACCGACATGTAGCGAAGCTCCATGAATGTCAATTCACATTTAACATGGGTAGTGGAAACCCGGCTCCAGAAATCCAGTCAAAGGACGGTGATTGATTTACGGACTTTTTCAAACACATTGATTTAAGCTTTTGATTGAAAAACTTGTTATTGTTAGAGAGATGGCATTTTTAGCTTGTTTCCATACGCATGTCAGTCGACCTTGTCATTTTTAAACCAATCAAATACACGTAGGCGGAGCATTAGCTGGCAGACACAAAATAAACAAAACCTCTTGGAAATTAATTTTTTCATTTATATTATTGATAAGTAATCACATGATTTTTCTCGTGTAATTTGGAATAAATAAGCACTTGTAAAATTTTCAAGTCCACGTGCAATTTTGTTAGTCTGAAAATTTTACTCGTGCTTACTTATTCCAAATTACACTCGAAATCATGTGATTACCTAATACAAATTCTCTGCAAAACACGTAAACTTGAGTTTTTTTTCACGTATAAAATTAATAGCTGTGAACTGAAATGTTGCTCAGCATTCTCAGTAACACACCTACACATTTTATTAAGTTTGTGTCAGCCTGAGGCAAATCTGGCAAATGCTATAAGCTTAACTAAGTTAAGCTTAAGCTTATATAAAGCATTGCGACTTCAATAGTATAAGACATACAAAACATTTAAAATATACACAGAAAAAAATGTCAAACTGAAAAGTTGACGATAAGCCACAATTTCTTTTCTTTTTTTTTTAAAGCAAATCCTTCTTACTTTGAACTTGTGTTCGAAGGTTTTTCCTCCATTCAGCGTCAGCGAGTGAGACCTGTGGAAAAAAATCCCTTTTTATAGTTTGCTTCACTTAATAATAAACGAATATGTTGTTCAGTTCCTATTATGTCCACAGTTTGTTCTTGGAGAACTATTTCTATAAGAAAACATGTAAAAAATAGGAATATTTACTCACGTTTTAGCGACAACGTGAAACTCCTACTTGTCACGTCCGCGCGACACAGGGAGGGCGACCCGCGAAAATCTGAGACGTCTACCAGAAGTACACCAGACTTCCGGTCGCCGTTGCCGTCGCAGAAATCAGTGGTGCTAAAGGTCCCTATTGTTAAATATACGCACGGCCGTGCGTATATAAAGTGACGTGTGCAAATTTCCTTCTCGCCGATAAATTTTGAGTAATTCGATAAATTTCTCGAAGCTACGGTCGAACTTTGGATAATAGGGAACTTTACCAACGACGACGGCAACGGCAGCGAGAGCGCCATAAAACAATCGCTCTACACGTGCGTTTTGTATTTTGGTACATTTCTTTCCCGTCCTCTGCAAACAGCAACGTGAAATGACCAAATTTTAGGTTTTCTCGAGAACGGGAGCGTGTAAATGTAAAGTTTTCTTTCTTTTTCCTTACTTTAACGGCGTTCGTAACAATTTAGGGGTCCTTTACATGGAGGTAGGAAGATCCTAGAGGGTGAACCAACTTTTCGTTTGGTTTACATGCAGAAATTTTGGTAGGAAATTTCGTCGAAATTTTCCTCCTTTGGCCGCTGATCGCCCAGCCGCCGCCACGTTTGTTTAGCTTGTTGTTTTTCTCCCTGGTACTAGGATCTTCCTAGCGAAAGCAGTTTACATGGTGCTAGGATCTTCCTAGTGCTACGATCTTCCTACCTTTCAGGTAGGATGATCCTAGGACTAGGAAGATCCTGGTGCTAGGGTCAAGTACAATCTTTTGCATGTAAACTGAATACATATGGCGCTAGGATGATCCACCTTCTAGGATCTTCCTAGTGCTAACATCTTCCTCCCTTCCATGTAAAGGAGGCCTTAGTCCCTGAATAGTTGGCCAGTATTTTCCAAGTCAAACAAATTGGAAAAATAGCGAAAGCGTTACAAAAACTAGAAGTTCTATTTTGAAATGACGTTTTCGTTGCCGCCGCCGCGTCGTTGCTAAAGCTCCCTAATGGAAGACCAAAGGGAAGATTTTTCCAAACTTTTCACTCGGTTTAGAGTCACTTTTGACACAACAACAGACGTTACGTATAAACAACCAAGCACAGCCGGGCCGGAGCGTTTTGCAACTTTGTCAGAGACAGAAATGCAGCAGATTATGGAAGAAAAACATCCCGCAAACACTAAAAAGGTCCACT
This sequence comes from Pachyseris speciosa, assembly GCA_016490735.1. NCBI lineage: Eukaryota > Metazoa > Cnidaria > Anthozoa > Scleractinia > Pachyseridae > Pachyseris > Pachyseris speciosa. The sequence goes on from JAEMWC010000155.1 coordinate 197,072, forward strand.
AATTGGTCTTTGGGAGGCTTTGGGAACATTTCAAAGTAATCATTTCCCAATTTATCTGCATTTTATTCTATTTTAGGATTACGAATTAATTTTAAAAACAGTATCGCACTAATTAAAAAAATGGAAGCTAATTTACAGATTGTGAACAAAAACTTTGTCAACCAGTTTTCCTGTTTCCTCCCGGTCAACTTCATAAACTGACCTAATGTTATTATTATTTTCTCCAAGTTTGGTGCACAGCACAAAGATACAAACACCGCTAGACGAAATGTGAAATGGCCAATTTGACACTAACCTTCGCAGATTTTACGCCGGCAGAGCCCAGAAATCAATCCCGGTGATGTGTACAGTAAATAAACAGTCCTTGGTGTTAAAGATATCTGAATGCACCTCCATTGAATAAAGGTCTGAAGCTCTTTTCCGACCCAAGTCGAAGATTCAAACGGGTCAAACGAAATGCGACAGTTGTTAGCTTGAAGCGTCAGGAAAAAGAAGACGTGAAACAAACCGGTGATTTGCTGCGGCTAAAATCCTCGCAGGTTCTGGCCTCGAGCAGCCCACTTTCTCTTCGTCTTCAAAGACGTTTACTAAAACTTGAGTATTTTGACTTTGTTTGTCTATACATTTTATTGAGCATTTTGACTTTGTTTGCCTACATTTTCACTTAATTCGAAGAAGCGAAGTTTTCTTTGGCAAAATAGAAACGAGAACTGATTGTGGCGTGTTTTCAACCAATCAACAGGATCCTTTGTCGTGCATTGTGAGAACTTTGTAGTCAATCACAAGTAAAACATGTTTTTGCGCCCAAGTTGTTGTCGCAATATTATAAAGAATTGTTTCATGCTTTTAGCTGTGTGTATATCGAGTTATGGATGCACTTAAGAAGCTAGAGTTGCCCTCGCTGCGCCTCGAGCAACTCTTACGCTTCTGTCGTGGTCTCCAAACTTCCCGCGTGCATCCATAACTCGATATACGCACGCTAAGCATGAAACAATTCTTTATTCTCTTTCAATGCTTTTACTTTTACCAGCTTTTCAGGGCTGAAATTCGAGGTAAACAAACCCTCTTGACAATGAACCAAAACTAAGCCAATCTGTTAAATTGTTCTTGCATAACATGCGAAAGATTGATGTAGGTATAGACCAAAAACACCCTGTTTTGACAAAACCTAACTTTGAAGATTTTTCTCACTGCAAATAAGCAGCTAACCGCCGACCGGTTAGCTCAGTGGTAGAGCCCGGACTAGCGTGCGGGAGGTCGCGGGTTCAAACCACGCCCGGACCAACACTCAGGGTATTTAAATAATTGAGGAGAAAGTGCTGCCTTTGTAATAACATCTGCAAATGGTTAGACATTCTAGTATTCTCGGATAAGGACAATAAACCATAGGTCCCGTCTCACAACTCTTCATAATTGATTCTGTGGGACGTAAAAGAACCCACGGAGAACGAGAAAAAGAGTAGGGGACGTTCCCGGTGTGGTGGTCTATCTCTCATCTGATGGTTAAATGCTCGGAGATATTAGCTGCACAAGCTACTCTAAAAATCCGAGGGTAAATAAAGTAATGTATGTAATGTAGAGTCAGTCTCCACGTTTAGGTTCACAACAGAGATCAATACAAGCATAACCTGTAAAATATTGTTTCTAGTGTCACTGAGTGAGTGTTTTTGCTCATTTATGTTTGAAAAAGAAGCGCTTTTAAAGAAATCTTACAAACGCTTGTTCTGTTGCCATGACAACCAGGAACTCAAACACCGTTGTGGTTGTCATCACTCATGAAAACGCGTTGCATGGTGGTGGTTTCTTCTGAATGAGTTTGATTTTGGTGTTTGGGTATAAGACCCCCTTAAGCGACTAAAAAACGATGTTTAGCTTAAATCCCGCCTTAAATAGCATTTACTAGCATCTTAAGTAGCATCTGCATAGTAAACGCCTGCAAAATTATCAGATTTAGACATGTATTTAGTGGAAATGCGTAGTTGCGACAGTAAATTAGAGATGTAACTCTCAAATTTGGCCGGTTCGCTAATTTTGAGAAGCTCTTTCAACCATGCCAATGGATTTTGTTATACCTAATCTATATATGAAAATGTGATGAAGCAGAACTGCACATTGCCTATTTTTAGGCCAGTAACTTAGATTATAGTTCAAGGCTGTTCAAGTCGATACATTGAGTGAACATCACTCTTGGAGAGGCTTCTAGTTAGCGTCAGTGACAGACAATGCATGACTTACGTGTTAAACGTAACTTGCTATGTGATCTGATATCTCCATCGTCGCCTGTAAATACCTTAACTTTTTGTCTACCGGCTTACCAATTATAAGGCCGCTTGGCCCTATACTTTGAAAACTTTGAAACTTGCCCAAATCTGAGGCTATGGTTGAAATGAACCATTTTTATTGTCAAGTGATCAGTTTTTTTAGACTTAATCACCCCGGAAACTGACTATTCTCTTACAAAATCAAGAAACGCCCTCGGACAACACCAAAATTCCTCTTGAAGCTAAAAGTTTACATTGGCACCAAACTTCGACCCCACTTCTTGCAATCTGTTCCACATTTTCCTGCTCAACTCTTTAGCGCGACCCCGACAACAGTATTTGATTTCAGTTGCTCTCACTGATCTGTCACGTTCGCGTTTGTGACCCAAAGGTATTCTGGGAGTTTCTTGAATAACGGCAGCATGAAACTCCGCCAATTTCCATTTCATATATTTTTTATAATTGTCGAACCACCCGGTCCTGCTGACAAAATATTGCACCAATTGCATTGTCAAAATTGTCATGCCAGGTCCTGGAATCCACTCACAAAACGGCTTAAGACACAACTTCACTCGGTGAATTGCCATTACTCACTCGAATACTTTGAGCAGCAAACTTCGTGTGAAATTGCTTCTCACCTCTGTTTTCTTTCAAAGGATTGCCTCTACCCATTAACCCAGCTTTATGATGCCAGGTAGGTGGCTTCTGAGGTGGAAAATGGTTCCGAAAAACACACTTATAAATCAAATACGCAACGAATTGTAGCTGCAGTGATCGTTTAAAAATAAACGACAGCCAGTGTGACGAGCGTGACAACAAAGATAGAGCCTTCGGTGTTGTGGACCAGCGAAATCTCTATGGTAACTCCTTATATGGAATAACCAGATGGACTTGACCTCTTACCTCCGAAAATTGCAAAAAGGCGACCAGATCACCAGTAGACAAAGGATTAAATCAGTTCTGTTGTACTTTTATCAGATGACCATGTAGCTGAAACGGTTCGAGCTTTGGAACATAAAGAAGGGTGCCAAAGAGGGGGTTTTGGGGTGGGGTGGGCTGGAGCCCGGGAGCCCTGAAATTTTTGCCGTGGAGCCCGGAACCCCATCACTTCGTTGCTCAGAGCCCTAATATTATTTTACTATAGATCCTGGAGCCCTCAAAACGTTTGCTACGGAGCCCGGAGCCCAAATACTAACATTCAGACATTCTTGCACACAGATAGCGTCATAAACGTGCTTTGTTTGTTGCTTGCTGGGAATCGGAACGAAGATAATGAAAAACCAGTAAACTAGACTGAGGCAGTGAGATAGTGTACGGGTCTGCGAAGGAAATTGTTTTCTAAAACCTTTAATATTTTATTAATGGCAGAAACTCAAGCTAGCGCGAAAAAAAGCCGATCAAATGCATGTGCATGTTTCAAAATCTGACGGGCAGTTTTCAAAAAGCTGTCAACAACTAGCGCGCTGCTAAGCGTGCTGCACGCTTCATTTGAAAAAGTCAGAGATCTTCGTTCAAAGACTATAAACAACGAAGTTTCGCCGTCTAACTGTGTTAATTCTCGAGTTTGAACCGGTACAATCAGCATTTGGGTTATCAAAACAGCGAAATGGATCGGCTGGCGTACGGGTCTGCGAAGGAAAAGCTCATGTGGTTTCGTAAGCGCTGTCTTCGTCTGAATGATGTTTTCCCTTTGAGACTCAATCTAAAGAAGCTTCAAGCCTCGATGTACATGTGAAGAAACAGTAAAACTATCAAGGCACTTAAGAGGTTTGATCTGCTTAGCCAGAGACTGTAAAAATCATCGTTTGGATGTAAAAAAAAAAAAAAAAAAAAAAAAAAGAAAAAAAGTGAAATGTGTTGGCTAGTCTCCTCACAGCCGTTATTTGGGCCACCACGCAACGCTCCTCCCCACCCACCAACGGCTGCTCACTCGAGCTTTGCATTCCTTTCCCTCAAACTGATCAATAAGGAGCAGGCTTCATTTTATAGAAACCTGGTCCTAGTCCTCGTCTTGTTGTGTTTTTGGCGGCAATTAAAACGAGTTATTTGATTGGCGCAGCTGTCAAGAATTACTTGCATTTTATTGGTTCTCGGTAACAGAGCAGAGCTCGAGTGAGCAGCCGTTAATGGGAGGAGCGTTACGTGACGGCCTAATAACGGCTGCAAAGGAGACTATGTGTTGGCTGGCTTTGAAAACTTTATCGCTAATGGGTTTAATTTGCGAGGGATACTGAGCCCGTGTGTTTTCGCGAGTGCTGGGCGCTTTCCATTCGACGAAATTTTCAAAAATTTTGGGTGGGAATCGAATGGAACAGGATCTTTTCCAGAAAAGATTTTCGAAAATTTAGGACGACCTTTTCAGTGTTCCCGAAAAGTGGAAATTTCGGTATTTTCGAAAATTCTCGTGTTCCATTCAAAAGCTTCCAGTCGGACTGTTCTCCAGTCTCCTCGTGTGCATGATTTACTCTTTGGAAGAAAACAAAATGGCGACTGCGAGTTACCAGTGTTCCGTCTGCGGATATGCTACAATAAGCCTTGAGGAATTGCTTCAACACTCGTGTACCTTTATTTGCGATAGTAAATTTAAATGATAATTAAAGAACAATTGAATTTGTTGGATTTCGTAATAAGACGTACATTTATTTTATCGGTAAAAACACGAGTAATGCATCAATTTTCCCGCCGTTACGTTGAATACGAAGCTTTTGAAATCATACATTTTAGGCAGAACTGGTGGTTTTGCAGCATCAAGAAGCCTGGGGCAAAAACTGACGACGTGACGACCGAGAATAAGCCCGTTCCATTCGAGACCGAAATTTCCGAAAATTTAGACCTAAAATTTTTGGTGAATGGAAAGTACCCGCTGTCTTTTTAAGAGCAGGTCTCTGAGAAAGTGAAGCACAATTCAAACGACATTCCACCAGGAGGTAGGGATATCCCTCTTCTTTCAAAGAAATGCTGCTATAGTATTTTGACTTCTACAAACAAGTGGAAAATAGTGGCTTTACTATGTTGCCTGTCAGCCATTTTGGCAAACATCGAAAACGCTCGATCAATTCCGCAATTTCTCCAAAAGTACTCTCTTCCCAAACACCAAATTTTCAGCAGAGCTTAAAAAGGTACTAAAGTTTCTAAATATTAGAAAATCTATTTTGGGAAAATTATATTTTGGCCGTGGGTTATAAACACATTTGATGCAAATTTGAAAACACCTTAAATTTGGCCATTTTCAGACTGGATTGGTTTGCTCTAAAAATGGATTAGAGTAAGCGTTTAAGCTCTAAACATATTTTCTATCATCTTGTCTGTGAAATAAACTTGATGTATAATGTCTTAGATTATTACGATTGATTGAAAGGAAGTTGACCGAGAGCCTACCTTGTACGTTTTGGCACCTTTTTATTGCGACGCCTTCGTGTTTGCTTGCTCCATGTTCTTCACCAGTTCGGGCACAAATTCTTATAGTAGGCAAAACTTATAGCCTCTTCCATCTAAAATAGACTTAGGGATGTTTTGAGTCACACTGAGATGCTTGTGTATTGACAAGCATCTACAGCTTCTTGTTGAGTACAGTTGACAAGGTCAAAACACTGTCATGATGTTGTGGTTTCTGCCATATGAAAGTCGATTAAAGGAGTTACACAAATGCTTCGCCATGCTCATTAAACGAAGGCCTGTACGATAAGGAATAGAGTATTTGGATAAAAAGCGACCGGTACATACCTTGCTTTCGTCGAGAAGCGAAGAAGTTGTTCTCGAATCAACATGTGCGACAAGGGACCGGAAATGACAAGGGGGAGACTGCTGACCGGATGTTGATGGACTTATTTTTCGTTATTTGTTTGTGGCTACAAATTCTACGTTTCTTCGTACTTTGTTGTTTTGTTAACAACTTGCCAGATATAATATAAATTGTTAAATAACATATACCGCCACAATGCAAGACTAATTGGGAAAGGAAGAATTCGGCGAATTTGCACCGTAAATGCTCTTTGTAATGAGAAGAGGCAGTGAACTTTTAATTTTTGCTTTTGGCAGTGGGCAGAGGTATGAAAAATGAATGGAAAGCTGTTCGTTTACTAATTTCACGGCAGGGGGTGGGGGGGGGGGGAAGTGATTACACAAGAAGCGTTGTAACGTTATAATGCGACAGAGAAATTACCGGGTATGTAGAAACCCACGGACTAGGTAAAAACCGCGAGAAGACTGAAGTGCGGCTCGCGGCTCTCAAGTAAAATCTTAGTGAGGAGACCGGAAAGAAAATCAGTGGTGAGGATGTAGTCAGGAAGATGAAACGAGCTCGTGGCCAGGATGTCAAACGATTATTTACCGTGACTATTTCTTAACGCCACGACAGATGTCTTTATACCTCTTTCCCAAGGGCGCCAGTCATAAGAATGTCCCAGATGCAGTTAAGCTAACTACAGAGGAACTGAGAGAAAATGCTACACTAGCCGCAGTACCAGACGAGTTAGTTAAGAGCTACTGCTATAAATACAAGAGGCCGTTAAACACGTGTTCCCTGCACAGAGATAAGAATTAGCCCAAGCTTACTCTGAAAAGTTTATGCCTGAAGTACCCCGCGGCAGTCGGGCGTGTCGGAAAGAAAATGGGAGCCATATACACTGTATGTTAATGCCCTGTTCAGGTTTACACTAATAGTATCTTTCATTTGCCTCTGAAAGCAAGGGTGTAGTCGTTACTTACAGCATGAAATCTTTTTGGGGTGATACCTGCATTTTAGTGAAAAGAGAGACAAACTTAGGGCGCCCACGAGGGCTTTAATAAAACTGCAGTTTTGAAATCGCGGATTTTTAATTCACTTAAAACTACTCCGCGACGTTGAACGGAAGTGTGCTTTCCTTCGCTTTAGTCGACTGTTTTGTTTGCACATCGTTTGTTAAGAACTGGTCCTTTCAGTGACTCTCAATAACCTATGAACATCATACAGTGTAGAAATTATAAGGGTTTTGCCTAGCTTAGCAAATGCGACTGGAACAGTAACAGTATGTGGAAACTTTAAACTAATTTCATGTTCGTGTCACTTCAGGGACTGTAATTTGCGAAGTTCAACCCCTTTTTTCGATGCCACCGCTAAACTATCACAAATCCAGTGAACAATTGTAATAGTTAAAACAATGGTGGGGTAGGGGGAGAGATTAAGGGAAACTTGGGTGGGGATGTGCTGGCGAGTCTTGCAAACCCTGACCTTGTGTAAGACATTATTACACCCATTTTGAAATCACTGGGAATGTATGCAATCTGATTGTCTCTAGACAGTGTAATTTATTCGCGAATCACACGATTTTTTGCTCTAAATCGCATCTTTTTTCTAACCTATCGAAATAAAAATCTCAGTTTCCTGATGTGAATAAACGAATATTAATGATTTCAAAATGGGTGTAAAAAAATGGTAATTGAACTTTGTGTCATCCAATTTTGGTCTGATTTTGACATAACTTGTACGGTTTTCAGGCGAAATTGCACTCCACTCAATTCAATTTCCATGATAAATCCATTCATTTATAATATGTTTAATAAAAAGACCTTTGTTCGTAACCTTTATTATGTTATTTTTCATTTCACATACAGCAAGTATTTTTCTATAACTGACATCATAGAATTCGATGTTTTTGAAAATGTTGTTGGTACAGATACATTTAGAGCTCGCACCGCCAACGTTCACACTGTGTTCAAGGATACTGGTCTAGAAAGACACCCTGTTGAGAACGCTATATAGCGAATTTGCATACCCTGTTTAATTAAGATTCAAGACCCTGCAACTGCCTGGCGGCACATACCCGCTTAGGCCAAATAAGGGAGTACCCCTCCCCGGGACAAACGTGCAGAACTTTGAATTTGAAGTGTCGGTTGCTCAGATGCTGACACTGAGATTTGACGTTATCCACACAAGGATCTTAATAAGTTAGAACAACTCCTTTTAAGCCCAACAACGACTCAAGTCGCAAAAATTCCGAGAGGAGGCTTGACCCAGGGACCCTCCTCCATTCGTCTTTTCCACGCCTCCGCTATGGACCTGGGTCCAATTTACTATATAACTGCCTGATGCAATCTTGTAAAATATTGAAGTTTGTGAAATATTGCGAAGTTTGTGTCAGACACCCGGTCAGCAGTCTCCCCTTCCGTTTCCGGTCTACACATCTTCCCGAAACTTCCCTACAACACTGAGACAACAACTTCATGGCAACTGAAGAAATTTGTATGGCTCGATTATAGCCGAATGCTTTATTCTTTGTCTTCACAAGCGGGTATTTGTTTAGTGCATAAAATCGTGATTCGTTTAATTCCTGAATAAACTCCAATGGATGGATTTTATAGCATCAACGGCAGAAACCACAAATACCACGAACGTGTTTATCAAGTATATGCGGATCGAATACACCATCATCCGTGGTTTAAAACAGCTGAAACATCCCTACTGAGTCGATGTTCAATGGGGGACACTGGGAAATTGGTCTTACTTTTCGAGCCTGTACTAGATTTGGTCGAGAGAGACGAGCGAAAAGAGGAATGGACGCGATAACAGTATGCTGCATAAATTACCAAAATTAACAAGGTAGGCTTTCTGTCAAACTTCATTTTCATCTATCGTAATGATCTATAGCATCATACATCAAGTTTAGCCTGATAGAAAATATATTTAGAGCTTAAACGCCCACCGTAATCATTTTTAGAGCAAACCAATGCAGTCTGAAAATGGCCAAATTTCGAATTTATTCAAATTTGCACAAAATGTGTTTATCGCACACGGCCAAAATATAACCTCCCCCAAATAGATTTTCTAATATTTAAAAACTCTAGTATCTGTTTGAGCTCTGCTGCGAATTTGGTGTCTGGGAGGAGAGTACTTTTGGAGAAATTGCAGAATTGATCGAGCTTGTTTTTGTTGTTTGTCAAAATGGCCGACAGGCAACATAGTAAAGCCATTATTTTCTACTTGTCTGTCGAAGTCAAAATACTATAACAGCACTTGTTTGAAAGTAGAGGGATAGCCCTACCTCCTAGTGAATGTCGTTTGAATTGGTTCTCATTCACTCTAGAAATAGACTCATATTTGTTGGCCATTTCAAAGTAAATTTTTTGCTGAAAACATGGGTTGGAGGCGGGTATGATTAATTGTGGTTACCATGACAACGATACATCAGGTGACCCTTATCTGGCCATTTTCGTTAATCACCCCAGGCAACTAACCTCGACGCAAAAAATTAAGGGGGGTTAAAATTTTTCATTTCCAACTTTGCTTCACTTTCTCAGAAACCTGCTGTTAATAACTAATTGAAGAACCTTCCTCGGTGGACATGGAAAGTAACAGTAAAACTATCAAGGCACTCTAGGATTTTGTGTCTGCCCAGCCAAGCAACGATTTTGTGTATGTCATAGTACCAACGCGTGTTGTACTAGGCCTGGACTGAGCATGTGGCCCAACATGGCAGCCATGTTTTTTCAATGTGGAATAAACTCGCGAGTACATACTATTTCATGGTGTTAGAAGTCGGATTTCTTCGAGTAAATAAGTAACAAATGCACATGGAACTCTTCAAGTGAAAATAACGGAACTTTTGACGTCAGTTCATCAGAAATTTCAAGTTTCAACAATCGATCGACTCGATCGCCGTCAGTTCAAGTTTCAAATTTCAAGCTTATTAATTCGTATTCAAACCAGCGTCTTATCTCACCTCGAACAACAACCGTTGATAAATTTACGATTCCTTCGATGGAGTGGTCGACACCAGGTGATATACACAAGCGACTCAAGATTTTCAAACAAAAGTGCCGTCTCATTTTCGATGGGCCTCTCTTACACAAAACGGAGGGTCAAAAGGCTAGACTACTCTTGCTATGGGCCGGCGACAAAGGATTAGAGATCTGTAATACAGCAACATGGGAAGACGAAGCAAACCAGTTCAAGCTTGACCCAACATTCGAGAAGCCAGAAGCATACACAAGGCCCCAGATCAACCAAATTCTTTCCAAATACCAAGTAAGATGCCTTAAACAAGACGGCATGGCCTTGGAAGAATTTTTAAACAAGGCCTATACCCTTATCGACCACAGTGGGTATGATCCTGCATTCAAAGATGAAGTCCCCCGAGACACGTTGCTCTTTGGCCTGAAGTCAGATAAAGTCAGAAAGGATGCCATCTCTAAAGGAAACTCGCTTACCTTTCAGCAAGTCTACGACCTAGCCAAAAAAGAGGAAAGCACCAGGGCACAGATGCACGTAATTAGACAAGGAGAGCAAAACACTGAATTATACTCCATAAGAAGGCAGCTTCATTCGAAGGCTCAAGGCAGGCAGACAGTTCAAAGCACTGTCATTCGAACAATGACTTTAAACGCCGCAGTCCATCTACCAACACATTAAAGTTGAAATTCAAATTCATTGGTTGTTTCAGATGCGGAAACAAACACAACAGTGATGCTAAATGCCCGGCTACACATGCTACATGCTTGTACTGCAAAAAAGACAGGGCATTTCCAGAAGGTATGCATAAAGAAACGCCTCAAACAAGTGCATGAAATCGTACAGAGTCCACAATACCAGTACCAGGAGATCCACTTGCACGACGACGATAGAGAACCCTGTGACTCTTCAAGTATATGCAGCTATGATGAAGACGAGGGAAGTGACCCTGAGCCAATAGCGGTATTTTTAGATACCATTACCTCCGAGAACTCTGTTGACAGCATGAGCAGTTACCCTAACAAGATTTACACTACTGTCAAGATCAACGATCAGCGTAGTATCCAAACGAAAGTAGACGCGGAACAGACACCTGTATCCATACTACAGAAGATTTGCAGAGGTTAGGACTCTCGGTTGAAATCAAACCGTGTAGCAGTATACTGAAGGGTTATGGAGGAAATTCTATACAAAACCTGGTCACTACAAACCTTCAGGTAGCTTTTAAGGACACCTCACAGAATTTACCATTGTTGAGGCCCCAGGTCATCCCTCAATGATCGGCTGCCGACAGGCTCAAGAACTGGGCATCATAATTATACATGTTGAAGAAGTCTCCAGTGTTCCAGAATCGCCCACAGAACAGCAAGTTGCTCAACACGTTGGTCTCTCCAAAGCTACCGTGACAAACGAATACCAGGATTGCTTTGACAAAATCGGCCGATTTCCCGGGGACCAATACCACATCCAGCTCGTTGACAATGCAACACCAGTCATAGATCCCCCACGTACAGTACCTGTTCGTATCTTACCACTGTACAAAGCTGAGATAGAGAAAATGATCGCTGACGACATCATTACCGAAGCAACAGAACCCACAGACTGGATCAATTCAATCGTCTGCAATGTTAAGGAGACACCCGCTGGGAAGAAGAAAGTTCGGCTTTGCTTGGATCCCAAGGAATTTCGCCGTGAGCAAAATTACAGCGGAACTATTGACGAGATCCTTCCATTACTCCATGGCAAGAAGTACTTCTCAGTATTCGACACGGCGAATGTTTACTGGCATGTCGAGCTCGACCACGAATCTAGTCTCTTGTGCACCTTTAACACGCCGTTTGGGCGATAGAGGTTTAAGCGTCTACCATTTGGCATTGTTGTTTCTCTGGACATTTTCCAGTGAAAGTTAGACGACATCTACAAGAATATTCCCAATGTTACTGGGATAGCTGATGATATCATTGTCTTTGGCTCAGAAGAGGAAGAGCACGATCAAGCATTTGTGAACATGGCCGAAGCCACCAGGGCAAACAATGTGAGTTTGAATTCTGCAAAACTGCAATTTAAGCAACAAAGTGTTGATTTCTTCAGCCACACACCGACACAGGATGGCATTTGCCCTGCAGCTGGCAAGTTGGAAGCTCTCAAGTCTATCTCCGCACCATCTAATACCAAGGAACTTCTGTCCCTACTGGGATTGATCACCTACCTAAATCGCTTCTCAGCCTAGGTTGCGGAGCTTACCGCACCCCTTCGTGAGTTAGCAAAGAAGAACGTTCATTTTAGGTGGGAGCATGAGCATGAAGTGGCACTCGATAGATTCAAGGAGGAACTTTGCTCTTCACCGGTTTTGTGTCACTATGACCCTGGTCCAGCAACAACCACCATCTTACAGTGTGATAACAGCCAAACGGGAAGGCGCCTGGATAAAACAAATTGATTCCAATGGCAAGGAAAGAATTGTTGCTATGGCATCAAGATCGCTTACCGACACTGAGTCCAGGTACTCTAACATTGAGAGAGGTTTAACTGTGATGCTTGGTCTAGAGAAGTTTGAGTATTATCTACTTAGCAGACGTACTCTAGATGAGACTGACGGCCACTCACCACTAGAACAGATCTTCAAAAAGAACATTGCAGAAGCGCCAGCCAGGTTGCAAGGACTGTTGCTCAGATGCATGAAGTTTGACATTGAGGTCAATACAGACGAGGAGAAACAGTTCCTGTTGCTGATGCATTATCGCGTGTGTGCCCAACAATGGAAGTACTGGTAATTGAAGTTGAAAACCAGAGAGCAAGCTGTGATCCCAAATGCAGCATACACTTCATTACAGACACCTCCTGCACTATCGACATTGGCTTGGTGAAGTCAGCTTAAGCGAAGAACCTGACAGTGCAGTGGTTGAAAAACACTATCTGCAATGGATGGCCAGGATATTGGAAGCACTGCCCAAAGGAACTATGGGACTACTGAAACATTAAGGCTGGTTTACACTGTGACACAAGCATAAGCATAGACATAAGGATAAGCATAAGCAGTGTAAACCGGGAGTGACATAAGCATAAGAAAAAGGAATCTTTTCCATTTTCTTATGCTTATGCTTATGTTGCGTTAAACAGTGTGTAAATCGGGGGCTGCATAAGCACAATCACAAGACAAGGAAACGGCCGTTTTTGGTGCCCGCGGGAATTCAAGTGAATAGCGTCCATTTTTCTTTCGCTTTAGATCTAAACGTTACTAGCAATCATGATTAGTGAGAAGAAATAAAATTCCCGGTCCGCTAGTTGCAATTCTCTAACCAGATTATGAAAGTCTCCTTGTTCTTTTCTCTTTCGGAAAGTATATCTCACCCAACAGGACCTCTGTCTGTCTTCACGCTCTCTTTCTCGTTGCCGTTGCCTTCGTCGTCGTAGCAGCAACAGTAGAAGACGTTGGAAATGATGCTCGTCCCATACCACCGCGACATGATTCTGGAGCTCATTGCGCTTGCGTATGTCACTTTCCTTATGCTTATGTAACAAGTGTAAACATGTTTATGCTTATGCTTATGTCACTTTGTAAACCAGCCTTTAGGTGTGACCTAGTTTTGGAGGACGGTCTGATACTTAAAGGAGACCGAGTCGTTGTGCCAAAATCCCTCCCTGCCCGAGTGTTGGAGGCCACACACGGTGGTCATCAAGGCGAAACCAAGTGCTTACTTCTAGCCCGACCGTCGATCTTCTGGACCGGCAACTCAAATGACATCCACCAGATGGTGAAAGACTGTGAATTATGCAACAGGCACCGACAAGCTCAACCAAAGCTGCCAGCAATGCAACCTTACCTTCCCACAAGGCCGTGTGAAAAGCTTGGATCTGATATATTCCAGTTCAATGGTGCAAATTACCTTATCATCGTTGACTATTATTCAAGGTTCCTCGTCGTCAGGCCCCTGAGTAATATCTCATCATCCACCATCTCTAGCCACACTGAGTACGGCCTACCTTCATTGCTAACTAACGGTTTTGGGAGCCAATTTGTCATTGAGATATTTAAGAAGAAGTGCGAAGGGAGCGGTGTTACCCTAGCCTTTAGTTCACCATACCATCACTAAGCAAACGGTGTAACAGAAAGGTGTGTTGGCAGTACAAAAGCCCTTTGGAACAAAGCGGATGAGAATCACCAGTGCCCAGAAACAGCCCTATGCATGTACAGGATAACCCCTCTGGACGACCACCTTTCATCACCTTACGAGGTCTTGCACGGGCGGAAACCCAGATCACCACTACCGACTAGTAACCTTGCCCTTCAGTCAAGGCACCCTGACAATGCTGCTCACCAAGAAGCCAACCTCCAGAACCAAACCAATCAGGCTAAGTTCTACAATAGGAGAGCCATTTGTGACAAACGTGTTCTTAACAACTCTGAACCAGTGTACGTATGAAACTCAAGAAAGCATGTTTGGGACCAGGGCAAGATTTTCAATCGCCAAAACCCTGACAGAGAACCAAGAACACATGTCGTCGAGATGAACGGCAAGCTGTACCAGAGGACAAGAGAGCACCTTCGACCAGGTCACCTCTGAAGCGGCGTCAAGTCAAGAATTACCCACCAAACAACTGCCTGCAGCTCCCACTGAAGTGGATAGCAACGTTGTTGTCACACTTTACACGAATGACGCAATCCTTAGTACAAGAGATAGTAGCGAGTTTGCGATTCAACTGAAAGAAACAAAATACGTGTCTGTTACATAAATGTTGGAACCGAAACAAAATGAAATGAATACAAAGGAAGGTAAATGGAAACGAAAAACAGCAAAGACACTTGCAAACTATGGTGACAAATACGGCTAAAAAACCGAGTATCCAATAGTGCTTATAAAGTGTCTTCATAGGAGGGTTTAAACTTTAGCTTCAGGAGAAGCAAACGATCCTGACCAAAAAATCTGAAAACACGTGTGCGATATAAATACCAGTGGTAATATATTCGCGCACGTGCATAGGCCTTAATAAATTCAAAAAGTAGCTGCATTTCCCGGCCCCTGAACTTAACAAAGTTCACTAGACAATTTACTTAACAACTAGAAAAAACTGATCGCTCATGAAGTTTCATTGTTCAGAATCCATTGTTTGATTTAGTGAAAAAAAGAAAAAAGGATGTATCGATAAGAAGCTAAACAGTGGTTTTCATCTCAGATAAATTTTGTTGTTCAAAAAGGCACAATTTTGTGACTGGTCTTGTCAAAACGGTGGACTTCCTTGCAACTTTGACCGATCTTGTAAACCCATCTTTCCCTGAGTGAACTTCAATAATGCGCCCCAACAGCCACTGACCGTGATGAACTCTTTCATCTGCGATAAGCACCAACTCTCCAACAGCAAAATTTCGACGCGGCCTTACCCATTTCTGGCGTTCTTGCAGAGAAGGCAAATACTCTGACAACCATCTCTTCCAAAATACGCCAGTGAGATATTGAACTTGTCTCCAGCGATTTCGACAGTACAAGTCTCCTTTCGCGAATACGCCGGGCGGCACGTTCAACTTTGACCTCAGAAGAAGCAGGTGATTTGACGTCAAAGGTGCCAAATCAGCAGGGCTATCACTGTTAGGAGTTAAAGATCGATTGTTTAGAATACCCTCAACTTCAGTCATGAGGGTGCGCAGCCCTTCTGCGTTGACTAGCTGTTCCCTCAAGAGGCTCCTAAGAATCTTCCTCATAGAACGAATAATGCGCTCCCATACCCCTTCCATGTGAAGATGCACCAAGGGGGTTGAATTTCCAGTCGATGTTCTTGTGGTAAGGGAAGGACTTTATTTTCTGCTGATTCCAGTTGTTTACTGTTTCCTTCAATTCTCTTTCTCCACCATATAGGTTAGTCCCATTATCGCTTCTAGTAAACTTGGGGTTTCCTCTTCGGCTAATAAATCTTCGTAGTGCATTTATGGACGAATCTGTTTGGAGGGACTCGGCTACTTCAACGTGTGTGGCTCTTATTGTAAGACAGGAGAAAATACATCCGTGGTGCTTCACAGTACTCCTTCCTTGCTTCACTTAGAGAGGACCAAAGAAGTCGATGCCCACATAGAAAAAAGGTGGATCACTAGAAACTAATCTGTCTCGGGTAAATCTGCCATTAATTGCTGCCCACGAACTGCGTTCTGCTTTCGGCATGTTAGACAACTACCAAGCATCTAACGAACTGCTGCCCGTCCCTTGACAATCCAAAACCTTTAAATTTGGTTTATCAACGGAGTTGATAATGTAAATTGACCACCGTACAGGGATTCGATTAGCTGACGTTTCGAGCGTTAGCCCTTCGTCGGAGCGAAGGGCTAACGCTCGAAACGTCAGCTAATCGAATCCCTGTACGGTGGTCAATTTACATTATCAACTCCGTTGATAAACCAAATTTTCGTGTCTCACTTCCCCACCGACGCAGCACCACAGTTTCTTTAGAAACTAATCCCCTTAATCCAAAACCTTTGTCGAAGACTCGATAGGACGTATTCTTGACCAAGATGACCAACTGATTCATGGTGTGTCATAATTATCAACTTGGTTATATGATGTTTGTACGGCAGAAGGAGCTGATACTTTGATTTATAATCCAGTGGCGCGTTTCTAAGTCTACCATCAACTCTTAACACCCCATCTTGATCACGAAATGGCTTCAACTTGAAAATGGAACCAAACGAACCGGTGGACCTCAGAGTACGTTTCTCTTGGTCTCTAGACCCTGAGTTTCGGAAAGCATCAATTACTTCAGGGAATGACAACTTCTGTACGTATTTCACGATACGAATTTCTGCGGATCGCAAGTCATAAAGTGAAAGCTCTCGGCGAAGAGGCAAGCCATCGGGAACATTTGTCTGGTCCCTTGGCAACTGGATATATTCTTTGAAACGAAAAATCCAGGCCACCCCTTTCTTAAGTGCATACCATGAAGAATACCGCTGAATCATCAAATCTAATTCATGCACATCTTCCACTTTGGATACGTGATTTGCTTGGCCTTGCCTTTTAATTTCAGGATCCTCTTCGGAAAGAGATTGTAAAAGATCTGGGGGAACTGACACTTTTTCACTCCAAAGGAAGACAGGACCTCTGAACCATTGATCTTGATGCAACAATTCTTCCACTGTCAAGCCTCTGCTTACGTCATCTGCGGGGTTTCTGAGGGACTCCACGAAGTGCCATTGAGAAGGTTTCGAGCCGTCATGAATCACTGCCAACCGATTTGCAACATAGGAGTGGAACAGTTTATCTTCATTCTTGATATACTGGAGAACAGCTGTCAAATCCGTTCAGAGCACTGATTTGTTGATTGTTAGCTCCAGTTTTTCTCTTAGAGTTCGATCCAGTCTCACCGCCAGGACTGCTGCTGATAACTGTAATGTAGGAACGGTAATAGGCTTCACATGGGCCAAACGTGATTTTGCAGTAAGAAAGCTGCAATGGACATTCTTGGCTTCGTTAACAGATCTCAGATACGAGACTGCTCCATAGCCTATTTGCGAAGCATCGGCGAAGTGTTGAACTTCTGTAACCACTGGAGTGTCGAAACTGGCTGGTTTAAAACAACATAAGATGGCAATCTGAGAAAATTTGGGCAGCCCGACAACCATTTTTCCCAGCGTGCAGTTTCTTCATCTCCAATCTGCTCATCCCAGCCATGTCCTTGTTTGCAAAGGTCTTGGATCAACTTCTTTGCCTGAAGAACAGCTGGTGCCACAGGCGCAAGTGGGTCATAAATGGAACTGGTTACTGACAAGATGCCTCGGCGAGTGTAGGGCTTGCCAACATGTCTGTCTCCATGTTCCACTGCAGATCCAGAGTTCTTTCTATCGGAAGAACACTAGCATCCAAATTGAGATCCAAAACTGAAGAAGCTCTGTCAGACATGGGGATAGCCTTCAGGACATCCTTATCATTGCACAACCATTTTGTTAGTCGGAATCCTCCTCTCAGCAACAATTTGCAAAGTTGTTCCCTCAGATTTGTAGCCATATCAGAAGATTTCACGGATTTCAGACAGTCGTCTACATAAACGTTATTGAGCACAGTGTCAATCATATCGCGGGAGAAATCTCCGGTATTTTCTTCAGCTGTCTTTCTGAGGGAGACGTTTGCGCAACTTGGTGACGAGGTACTGCCATAAAGGTGGACTTCCATACAATACTCAGTCGGTTGCTCAGTCAAGTCGTCGTTAGGCCACCATAAAAATCTCAAGGCGTTAGAGTCTTTAGGATCAACTCTCAGTTGATGAAATATAGCCTCGATATCCGAAATCATGGCATGGCGTGCTCTCTCATCTTCAACGGGCATAGCAACCTTGGAACTAGATGGAGAGTCAGCAAAGTCAGTTTTCCAAAGACGAACCTCTGCTACAACAATTGTTGTAGCAGAGGCTCGTCTTTTCTTCCTTCTTCTAATCGTACAAAATTCACATGAAAGCTAGTCTCTTCCGAGACGTTCTCAGTTGGTCCAATCAAAGTCCAACCCAGTAACGACCGGATACCAACAGGCTCTTCTCTACCACCACGCATCTCGTCAAGTACCCAAAATGCTTCAGGAACGTTGCATCCTATCAGCAATCTAACTTCTTTATTCTCGATATCTGGGAACTCAATACCGTTAAGGTGTGGCCATGAATCGATATCCCCACGTTCTGGAATACTGCTTTCTGATATATTCAAGCGTTCTACGGTCCAGGCTTTTGGTACTTCCAGATTTAAATAGCCGTAAATTGATTCGATGGACAGCTTTACCTCTAAACCAGACTTTGGACTGTCTTTTATTTCTTGAGTGTTGTCAAGGAGAAATTTCTTGCTGTTCCTGTAATCCCCAACTGTTCAACCAGCTTCATTCATCGCGCCGTGTTGTCGCTTGTGCCCGGTTTGGCAAAGTAAATGGCTACAAATTCAACTTGTACATTTCTTCATATTTCTTCATTAAAACCGTGAACAGTCCGTTCACAGGTTTAAAATCAAAACAGCAAAGTATTGAACGACCCGTTACTGATAAAGCTTGCTAATTATGTCGCGAGGGTGGTGACAGAATATTCACGGGAATACAGGTATTGTCGACAGCTCCTGTTGTTGGGTAATGTTTTGTAATTTGCAGTAAGAAAAATAATCGTACGTTCTCATTCAATTGTCCTGTCCTTTCGTTTTATATTGTGTTGAAAATACAGTCGGCTATGCGGCTTGACAAGGGTGGAAAACGTTGAGCTCCGAATTAAAACACAGGAGGAAACAAAAGCGGTGTAATCCTCATCGATCACGGACTGAGATCTCGGCGAGAAAGAGAAATTAATTTCACGCAGTTTACCAGAGTTTACTGAGTTCAGGCAAGCTGCAAAATGAACGTAAAGCTAGAATGCCCGATGGGGCATAAAAATGGCAGTCGATAATTAGCTGCTAAAGCCGTAAATTCGGTTTTCTGGATAGGATCCGGACAAATCTCGAAATCAAAGGAATTCGAGGCATGCGGGTTGTTTTCAAATTGGCCAATCAGAGTTCGACTGTGGTTGGTTGTGGTTTTGACCCGTTACTGGCTGCCAAACTCTGATTGGCCAATTTGAAAACAACCCGCATGCCTCGAATTCCTTTGATTTCGAGATTTGTCTGGATCCTATCCAGACAGCCGAATTTACGGCTTTAGCAGCGAATTTCTCGGGAATTATTGGAAGGATGAAGCTCAAATCGGGCGAGGAGTTGAGGCATCTTCTCATCGATCAGGAACCGTCGTCAGTTAGGTGAGATTTTCAACAATATGGCGTTAGTTCAGTTTGAAGTGGAAGAGGTCGTGATTTCTCGGAGGCTAGTTGCATGCCTTGTAGAGTTTTATGTCACTGAATCCCAACGGTCGAGAGTGATTCAGTAAAAGAGCGTTTTAAACGGCTCGGGGAGGCAAAAAAAAAAAAAACACTACTCCTCGGTGTATTAACATTTGATTTCACTTTATTGAGATTCCCAGACCAAGATGCGTTCAAAATTATATTATTCAGTGTCTTAGTCGTAACCGCCCTGACCACCATATATTACTTTGTATTTCCGTAGTTGTCACATGTCAACACACTCATAGGGTGGTTGGCCTGTGATCCAGGTAAGACATCAAAAATGCGGAAAACAGTTGTCCAGCCAAGTAAAATTCTTTAATACTCGCCATCAAATCTTTTCCCAAATCGCAGTAAGTCAGCTCCAACAAGCTCAGCGAATTCTTGAAAGCTCCGAGGTAAAAAGCACCAAACTTGAATAACGAGTCTCTGTAAATCTTCCTTGAACCTCACTTCGATATAAAACAACGCTGCAAAGTTACCCGGCGCAACCGACTACTACCACACTGACTCTTTTGACTTTACACGGGCCAAAATTTACATACACACAAATTGTTCCAAAAATAATACAAGGAAAATGAAGAGGAATAAACAGAACATATTTACGGCCATAAATTTGGAGATTTGTTCACGATACGACGATGCGATAAAACAAGAGCGATAAAACGAGAGCTTTGAAGTGTAAGTAATTCGCTTTACTCGAAATTCCAGAATAATCGGTCGCGGCACGCGATGCATCAAGGGTGATAGTGTGCCTTTAAGGTGGCTCAAAATGGTTTCGTTATTTCTAAACACCAACTCTTTGATGGATCGATACTTCCACAAAGTTTTGTTTGCTTTCTTGAACATGGTATCAACAGTCAACACTTTTCTAATTATTTCTCAACAATTTGCAATCAATTTTTTTACATATAAGGTTACCATAGCAACAGTACAGCCTCTTAGGAACACCCTAAATTTTATAACTTTATATGCCTATAACTAAAAATTGAGTCCGGTGACCCCCCTGGTTTTTATTGTTGAATTGCAATCAGCACATGAAGATTCATCTTACTACAAAGTTTTGCAAAATTCTGTACATGGGGTTTAGAGCCACTTTATGTCATAGAAAAATTAAGATGGCTCTGAACCCCATGTACAATTGAATCTTTATATACAGATTGCAATTCAAGAACAAAAAATGCGGATTCAACAGTCGTCGGGTTCAACACTTCGTTTTAAGGTGAAATTTAAGTCTGTTAACGATTCTCCTCAGATTATCACCACTGTTGATCTCCTCATCCAAATAGCTAATTTACTGGAGGGCATTTTGATAATCTCTTAGCTGATCTGCGAAAGCCAATAATCCGCGCTGATTGTGGGGCTTCGCAGGTGAACCATGCGTTACTTGGTTCAGATATGCTGTGGCGATCTTGAATGGATGTCCAAAACAATCCTCCAGCAAGGCTCTTGCTGTTTGATATCCAGGAGAAGGATCCATGGAAACGCAGCTCTTAATAGCATTCTTTGCAGGCCCAACACTGAAGTGAAGGAGAAAAGATAACTTCTCACTCTTGTCATATGCATTTCTCTCAATGCTGCTCTCAAACGATCGAGTAAAGTAACAAAATTCTAGTGGGTTTCCATCAAATTTAGTGAGTTCAGGTCTAGATAGAGCAAACTCCTTGCCTTATTGCTGACGCCATTGATTGAAGCGTTTGTTGCTGGAACCGTATCATTTGCTGTTGCTCTTGTTGATGTTGCAGCAATTGCCGAAACTTTTCACCAGATGAAGGAACTTCTTTGCGAGATTTGGCTTCTGGTTCACCAGGATGATTTTCTAATCCATTCAGGAGCAGCAGGATTGAAAGTACCGCGAGTACCGGGAACTGCCGTAGAAATCTCATTATCTCAGAAGGACGCACACGAAGGTGCCTTAACAGGGTGAGCTGTTACTGGATTCTGGTTTGTCGCAAAAGGCGGCTCTTGCACCTGTGGTATGTCCATGAAAACGTCGTCATCTAAGATTTGTGCTTTGAGAGTTGCTCGTTCTACTTCGTTCTCTGCTTCCAGCAGCTTCTCTCGTTGCCATGCATGGCATCTCGTTGCTGCTGTAATGCTAACTTCTTAAGCTAATGCAACTTTAGCTGAGCGGTGGCCTTTTCTGCCTTTGCAACCTTTATTTTAACACTCAAACGTGAACCCGAGCTGGCACCAGAGCGAAGACCTCTATTCGAAAAAGATGAAGATCAATGCTGGCTTACGGAGTCGCTCGATCGAACACCAGAGTACACTTCCTCGGATTCAACGCTATTCAACCAGTCTGTAACACGCCCGCAAAATTCAAGCTTTTTCCCGAATTCGGCCTCGAACCCAACGGACACCCCTTGCTGCTCTTCAGGATCATCCAAGCTGTCAATGTATGTGATTTGTGCTTGCTCATATTTAACGAACGATGCCTCAAAAACTTGAAGCTTTCCTTCCACAAGTTTGACATTTCTACGGCTTTTCAGTAAAAGCTCGATTTCTTGATAAATCCTGGTCAAATGACCCTTGTATCAAGAGCACGAGTGCTTCAAAGTTCGTTTCCTATTCGTCCAAACTTCCCCGCGAATTAATGGACTGTCCTCGGCGCTGGCCGTCATAATCCTTAACACAGCCGGGTCGAGCGCGAACATAGTTTTTGAATAAATGTAACGGCCGTAAAAAACTCTTCGTTACAGTCTCCACATTTTCGAATTCACATTTTAATCGAATGACGAAATCCTTAGTACAAGAGATAGTAGCGAGTATGCGATTCCACTGAAAGAAACAAAATACGTGTCTGTAACATAAATGTTGGAACCGAAACAAAATGAAATAAATACAAAGGAAGGAAAATGGAAACGAAAAACGGCAAAGACCCTTACAAACTATGGTGACAAATACGGCTAAAACACCGAGTATCCAATAGTGCTTATAAACTGTCTTCATAGGAGGGTTTAAACTTTAGCTTCAGGGGAAGCAAACGATCCTGACCAAAAAATCTGAAAACACGTGTGCGGTATAAATACCAGTGGTAATATATTCGCGCACGTGCATAGGCCTTAATAAATTCAAAAAGTTGCTACAGCTGTTGCCCCTATAATTCCAAACGAGGGCCCCAGCCCAGCCACTCCTACCTTAGCGGATAAGACCCAAGAGAGTCCAGCTAATCTAAAACCAGAAGATGAGACCATCGTTGTTAAAAGGGGAAGCATTTCATTCCAGCCAAGAAGCCAAGTGACAAGATCAGGGCGACAGACGCGAGTACCAGCCAAATTTAAGGACTGAAACATTCCGTCTAAAGTGACACTTAGTTCCGTTCCGTTCCTTTTAAGTGACATTTAGTAATGACTTTGCTATTTATTAACTAGCTCTGTAGGTTTATGAGCTCTGCATCTATTGCTGTTTCAATAACTTAATTACCCCAAGCTCAGCAAAGCACAGCCATATTAATTTCGCGTTACCCTTTTGGACATGTGTTATGTAAACCCAGCTTTCGTTGTTTTATTTCAAAAAGATACCCACGCGTTTTGTACTAGCCGCGTAGGCCTGGACTGAGTTGTGAGCATTTGGTCAAACCAATCTCGTACCCAGAGTCCTATGGCTGTTTGGTCAGCGGGTGGACGTCCGGGGAGAGACCCTGGGATAATGGAAAAAATCAATTTTTTTGATTGGCTGGCCCGTAACGGCTTCCATTGTTTTACTCCAGATTTTCTGGGAAAATGGCTGGTCCATTATCCCAGAGTCTCTCCTGGCGACTAACCGCTGGCCAAAGAGCCTGAGGACTCTGGGTACGAGATTGTGGTCAAACATGGTGGCCATGTTTCTTCTTTGTGGAATAAACTCACAAGTACATACTATTTCAGTGTGAAATGGCGCTATCATGCTGCTCTACATTCCCAACGATTGCTGATTGACTAAGCTACCAGGTTAGTACTGCTTTTCCATTTTTGCGGACATTTATGTCAAAATTGTTTGGCATTTTCCAAGCTTACTATTCCCTGCTAGCAGAGGCCTCTTTTCCTTGCTAGCAGGGAAAGCTTACTACGAGACATGTTTGTTACTTGTCTAATTTCTCTACCCTCTCCAAACATCGTCGAAGAAATATACGCTTCGTAATTTGTTTTCTTGCAATATTTTGTTGCTTTTCACCCACGGTCAATTTCTGTTGACTGCTGTAAGACCTGTATGACCCTGTATACTATATGGCTCGTTCTACTTTTTGTCTTTTTTATGGATGTTTATGTCAAAATTACTTTTTGGCCTACTAGGAAATATGTTTGCTTACAAACATGAGCAGCATACTTTTTTATATATATGTTTTTTTTTGCAGGAAGGTCCATGGAGCTGTAATACGAAGTTAAGTCTAGTGCAGGAGTGGCTCGATCAAATTCTTCAGACAAAAAAAAAATTGGCAGCGGTCCAAAGAGAAGTCAGGGTTGATCGGATGAAAGCTCTTTAATCAGCAGTCTTGGTGGTTTCCGTGCTCTTAACAACTAAGCGAAGAGGAGGAGGAGGAGGGGAAAGAGGGAGGGGGGAGGGGAGGAGAGAGGGGGCGGGGAGGGGGTGTCAGTAATATTTATAACAATAAAATGTGACTGAGTTTTCATCACAGTCTTGCACTGGTTGTTTTTCGTTTTTTCTCCCTTGTCTTTACTATGTTGACATTCTCATCCCTCGAGTCTTCGCTCCTTACTGCGCAGGCTTGACGAAACGAGCGACTCTCGAAAGATCCGATAGATTGACGATTCTGATTGACTTTTTCAAACAATTCAAATAAATGGAACCCGACCGCTGGTCAAGGGGAACGAAGACCCTGGGTACGAGGTTTTGTTTGTTTGCTCCTTTGTAATTAGTGCCCTAACCTCCTTCGCAGACGTCTTTGGGCTCGTCACGCGTTCCTTGCCCACGAACGTCTGCTGAACTGAACTACCACTTCCGTTCGCGGCGGTTAGCCAATCATAGTTCGTTTTCCAATTTATGGAAAGTAGGACTTCGACCCCTGGATTATTTTCACAGACGATGCACGTGAATCGGGTGTCTATTTCCATTCTTACGCAGCTCGTTATTGGTTTCTTCAAAACAAAGGCTAACCGCCGACGAACGGAAGTGGCAGTTCAGTTCAGCAGATGTTCGTGGGCAAGGAACGCGTGACGAGCCCAAAGACGTCTGCGAAGGAGGCTATTAGTGCCCGTGTTGCGCATTTGTTAGGTGCAGCTGGTTTTCCATTATCGAGGATGTTGATGAACAGTTATCTTATAAGACACTAAGTCATCTCCAAGTTCACAATGTTGGCGTCGCAATGAGCCTTTTATCCTTGGACAGATAGATATTCCTTGGCCACTCTATATCTCTTCCTAATTTATAACTGGGAGTAGTTGGACTGAGCTAACTTCTCATTGAGGCCGTAGGTCAATTTTATGTTTTTTGTCGGACATACCTATTGAACGAAACAGAACAAAACAATGTTCTGAAATTTCGGGGCCAGCTATGTAACAATTTTTTACTTAGCAGTTGCATTCCCCACGACACGTTAGGGTTATCGAGACGTCCCTGGGGACGAAGATCGTTGCGTTACTTATTCGGTTGAAAGCTCACGGGACTTTCACGTGGCCCTGAAGAGCCAGACGTGACTGTATTCAGTTGTAGCTCTTCAGTCCTCGGAAAGAAAAAATGTTTGGAGAGCACAGCTGTTTGATAGCGTTCCTCGCCGTATATTTGTGCTGTTCAATCAGTGTTTGCAGCGCTGAAGATAAACCGCCAAACATCGTGTTTATCTTGACAGATGACCAGGATATCTTTCTCGGAGGGCTTGTAAGCAAACCTCACATGTGCACAAAGTTTAATTTTTCTTACCAATTAAGGCTCAATGCAATTATTTCTATTCTGTTATGAGTTAAAAGGTGGTAAAAAGTGCAGAAATTGTTCCAATTCAAGGTCGTGCAGTGTTTCATGTCAAACCGTTTGGTCAATCACGGTCAATGTACGTTGGCTTTCTTTCAAGGTTGAGAACAAAAATTATGCTAGATCGCAGTTTACCGCTCTACTCTGACAAACACCAGTATGGATGGATAATGAAGGACGAGGATGTGATCGAAATCTTCACAGCCCATTTCTTTCTTCTAATCCATCAATCAAACACAGTAGAACTCACAGTCAAACGTACCAGGGTCATGCAATGCAGGGAGTTGAATGCGTTCGATCAACACATTTAGAAACTAGATGCCCATTTTTTAATTAAAAACTCGTGTTTAGTTATTTATTTAATCCCACTATGTCCTGCCAGCCAGGAGTGATATATTTTTATATATTTATATATAGTAATTATATGTGTGTAAATATATTTATATATATTTACACACATACATGTATATATTTTTTCTTCTGGGGGTCAGCTTTTATATAAAGATTAAGTTCTTCCCTGTTGACACCCTATTTGCATTTGTACTTCTTTTTTCCAGTTGTATATGCAAATAAAGTTGTAAATAAATAAATAAATAGCCTGGCTGGCTGGATGATGTGGAAAGTTAATTGAATAAATAACTAAACATGGGTTTTTAATATAGGCATCTACTTCCTAAATCTGCTGATTAAAGAAACACATCCTGACCTTATTTCAGGCACTACAGTTGAGCCTCGATTATCTGGACTTGCTGGGACTGGAGTAAACATTCTGGATAATCGAGCGTCTGGATAATGGACATATGAATTTAATGTGAATGTTCTGTATCATACAAATGAACTTCATGCAGAAACGTTTGTTGAAAACGTTCACTCTTTGGAAGGAAAACAAATCTGTTTCAAACGCTCTTTTAAATGTCAAAATTAAAAATACTTATTAAAATAATGGTTTTTGGGTCCAGCGGAAACAATCCGGATAATCAAGAAGTCCAGATAATTGGGGTCCGGATAATCGAGGTTCTACTGTAATATGCAATTTTCCAATTTGCATTTTCATAGTTGGCATCTCAAGCCATATTCAGCCATATTCAGACCTGGCATTAACAATCCCAGTCCATTAAAAAAAAGCTTGGGCTGGCACAAACCTGCATAGCTTAAGTAAAGGATTACTTGCCCCGTAATCTGAAGGGAAGCATAACCATCCTACTTGTGTAGGTCACATTTTTCCATGTGTTCCAGTTGTGTTTAGATTTGTAACAGATTTATGCAGGTATCCTACAATTTATTTCCAAATCATAACCACATTATTTACCTCACTGTTGTCATTCTATTTTAAGGATGAGGGCCTTACTATTCATGCCATTTTGCCACACCTTTTTGCTTTCATCTACCAAGGACAAAAAGTGTCTTTTCTAAGGATTTCTTCTCTCTTAAAGGGGTAAAAAAAAAATTGGAAATTGACTTTGGATAGATTTATTGCGCTCTCCACCCTGCACATGCTTTTACAAGTGATACAGTGAAACCCTGCTATATGGACACCCACTTAATATGGACACATGCTTGTAATAATTTGCACCAAGACCTAAAATGGTCATATATGTCTCTTAAATGAGCCCCCTTAATGCCTGGACACTCAGAGACACTTTGGCATGTCCCTTCCACTATATTGTTCGTAAGGTGTTGTTTTAGCCTGTGGCATTAAATTTTTGTAATTGAGGCTGGTGTGTGAGACTCACAGACCAGTGAAAGTTGCTGGAATATATGGGAGCTTTAGACACTCAGCCCAGTCAAAACGTGCTGGCAGCCAGCGATTTTTGCCACCTAGAACAAAGTGTTTTCTGCCTACTAGACATGTACCGTAATGTAGTTAAAAAGAACTACTTGCTTTATCCCTTGCTTTTCCTGCTCAAATTTCTGGTGGAAAATGAAGATTTGGAGCTGAAGTTTACCCCTAAAGTAAGTGAGATTCACTCTTTTTACGTGTGAAACAGACACCCATGAAGAAGACTGAGGAGTTGATTGGCCAGCATGGGATTACATTTGACAACATGGTTAGTATTATGTTATCAGTCAGTATGTTTTCTTCACAAAACATCTGTGCACTTCAAATGACATACTTTTTCTTTGGTCCCCCACCCTAGCATACATAGAACACCCCTCTAGAAATTTTAGGTTTTTCCTGCTGAGTTCCTCTATGTTTTAAATCTGACAGCTTTCTAAAACAGTGAATATTTGATGGAAGGGCATACATGTAGTAACAACGTTCTAAAGAGGTTTCAAAACACTCCTTTTCATTTCCATCTGCAGTCTTTCATTCTCTTAAATTATATTTCCAAGATGTTGCTGCTTACCATTGTATTTGACAGTGTCAAAAGAAGGTATTATTTTAGGGAGTAGAAGTCAAATAGGGGCAGCAAATGTAAAATAATTATAATCTCAAAATCGTGGGATCTATCATGGTTAGAGAGGCAACCAGAACTGAAAGGTATGAGGAATGGGGCATTTGAGAGACACCCTCTACTCCCAATAACTAAACAGTGATTATTATATAATCTTACCCCATGTGCATCCTCCAAAAAGATTAGTTTCTACAGTTAAGTACACTCCAGGGGTTTCAATGAGTATTGAAATAGTCATCTGAGCTAACTAAAGTATGCAGCAACCCGATGAATTTTTTTAATAATTTGAGTGAAAATACGTACAAAGTAGCTGGTGGGAATAGATAAATTCTGACAAAGAAGGTGGCGATTTTAGCTGCCGGCTTCTAATGAAACTGCTGACACTCATGGTCTCTTGCCTCCATAAGTATAACCTATGTTCATGGCTATTGAAGGCTGTTGTAATAAAACTTTACTTTGCTACCAGTTTGTAACAAGTCCCTTATGCTGTCCAAGCCGATCAAGCATCCTTACAGGTCAATATGTGCATAACCACCATGCCAGGAACAACTCTTTGTCTGGTGGCTGTTCAAGTGCTGGCTGGCAACAGGGACCTGAAAAGCATTCTGTCAGCATCTACATGAAAAACATGGGGTACAAGACATTCTTTGGTGGCAAATATCTTAACCAGTATGGTGATGCAAAAGTAGGGGGGCCACAGCATGTGCCGCCAGGCTGGGATGAGTGGTATGGATTGGTGGGTAACTCCAAGTACTACAACTACACACTGTCAGTGAATGGCAAGCCAGAGGAACATGGACAGACGTATGCCTCTGACTACTTTACAGACCTTTTGGTGAGTATGTTGGTCAACCCTCTCGCTACAGCAAGAGCATCAATTCTAAACTTCAGGGCTGGGTTGTTTGAAAGCCAGTTATCCCTAATCCAAGATTAAAAAATAACCAAGGAGTTTATTGCTCTATTCACAAACATTATTCAAAGTTGATATTCTACAAAATTTTATATCAGAGGATGTCACTCCTGAAAAACAAAAAGGAGAAAAAAAGAAACTTTCATCCAAAAGTTAAAAACTACAGTGAAAGTTTAGGCCAATCCTGAGTGAAGTAAATTGGCTTTTGAACAACCAGACCAGAAGTCTCTCATTCATTATGCCAATACTGCCGTTTTTGTTTCCCGTGTTGTAGAAAAGACAAGCTGTTAATTTTCTAAAGAACCAGTCTGGAACCTCAACCCCATTTTTCATGATGGTTGCCACCCCAGCCTGCCATGCCCCATTTACCCCTGCACCTCAGTACAAGAACAACTTCAATTCCAGTAAGGCACCAAGGACACCTGCTTTCAATGCTGCAGGGGACCTGTAAGTATGGTGGTCATTTGAAATTTATGTAAAAGCTTTATTTAGCTCCCGTCTCTTTTTTAAGGCCAGAAAAAATACTATCAAGTGAAGTTGAAAGTACAATCCTCTCAACTCTAATGGCAATCTCTGCATAACTCTTTAACCCCTAACAGTGATCGGCATGCAATTTCTCCTTGCATTGTTACTATTTGTTAAAGCATACAATTCACGAGAATAAACAAAATGATCAGTAAAGATGGAATGCCCTGATAATTGAACAGATTCTCCCAACTTATACCATAAGACACATTTGGAGTTCAGTGAGGAGAATATTCATATTGGTCCCAGGGCTTAAAGAGAAAATGTCAGGATTGCCAGTAGCTTTCAGTGCTCACACTCTATTTTAAGCCAGTTTTTATAATAAACTCCACTGCATCATATAGGAGATGACAGTTCAACAAACTGGAAGATGACCGACAAAAATTTAAATGTTAGTGGTCAATCCCCGAAGAACAACAAAAGCAGAAGTATTATTGTGTTGGGGGAGGGGGTGGGGTGGGGGGTGGGGGGTTTGAGTTGCAGGAGGGTACTTTTTGTTTTTGCAAGAGGAGGGAGGATAAAATGGAGAAAATATGGTTTGGAAATTTAACATTTACTGTTCGCCTTTAGACAAAACATTGGCTCATCAGAAGTGCCCGACATCCTATGGAGGAATCTTCAATCACTGATTTAGATGGGTACTTCAGAGACAGGTCTGGTTGTTTTAGCCATGCATGTTCTCTGTTATTCTCTATTGTAGTGCTGCAGTGCCTTTCTGGGCCATTACAAAAACATGCGATCCATTGCCGAGGAATTTCCTTGGGTCACGTGGTCCATAATTAATAGTGAATGTTAAGGCCCGTTTAAACGTCTTCAACATGCATCCAACACATTGTGGAAGCAAATGTTGGGTGCGTAAAAACATATTGAAAGCTTGTTGAAAGCGTGTTGAGACAAATTTAAATCGGTTTAAACTTTCATTCAACATCGATTCAACTTTTCCTTTGTTCTCGAAAATGTTGAATGGTGTTGAAGCCGTTTGAACACTCGGTTCAACAATCGGACGGCATACGCATGCTCACATCAGGCTGCAAAGTCTGGACGGGAGAGTATGATTTCTAGTTCTTAGTTCCTCCCAATCAAATTTCCTTTGTTGGCGCAATGTTGGAACCGTTTGATCGGCCTCCGCATAAGTTTGTTTTTGCTTCCAACTTTTGCCCAACATTCGTTCAAATTTTGTTGAACGAATGTTGGTCAAATGTTGAAACCGTTTAAACGGGCCTTCAGTTGCAGATGCATCACTGAATCAAGTCATAAGTCACAATGAACTGACCGTTAGTCCTGGGAAAAAAGCGTTACAGGAAACCTCTAAACCTAGTAATGTAACCCTTCTGTTTTCGGAGGGGTTTAAAAGGAGTCTTTAAAACGTGCAAAATATGGCTAGTTAGCATATTTTCAGTCTGGAGCCAACATCAGCTCGGAAATCAGTTGGGGAAGGAGACTTTGTCCACTTATATTCCGCCCTCTACTGGTTTCCTTTATAGGCAAGTAACTTGTCCCCACATTGTCTCCCTTGGCCCATATGTATAGTAGTTGGTGGTGACATAGTGGTGGGGAATAACCCTGGACAGTACTAGTTGGAGTAAGGGAAGGCAAGGGAAGAATACTCTTTTATTGTTGCTTTATGCTTCAAAATGAATACCTTATTATAGGAAATTAACGCTCGTGTTAATTAAGTTATTCGAAATTAATGCGACTTAAATTAACGAGAATTGAAGGGAAAATTACTTTCCAATAAAGGACATTAACGCGAAAGAGGTGCTAAAATTACAAAATAAGGAAATTAACGCGACTCAAATAAACAAAATTTGTTGAGACAACAGGAACAAATTTATTTTAACACCAAGTGTAAAAATCCTCCATACAAACAAAGCTCGTGAAATTGTCCCTATGCGTAACTGGCCACTTCGAGTGTTTTTCCAGATAAAATAATGCCCTTTCCTTTTTCAGAAGTATTCGAAACGATTTGTGAAAGATTGATCTGGAAGGTAGTGCGCGAAAAAGAGGTATTGTTTCCTAGTTGTCAAGAATGCCGAACGTAAATTCGTGTTAATTTCATGAAGCGTTAATTTCCTATAATAAGATACCACCTGCGGCTAATGTGGATGTTTTGAAAGTGTCAAAATTTGATCATGGACGTATTCATGAGTGTCCTTCCTTTTTAAGGTGGCGTACCCTCCTATCTGTTGATGATCTTGTGCAGCAGGTGGTTGCAACGCTGGATTCTGAAAAATTGTTGGAAAATACCTATGTTATATTTTCATCAGACAATGGATTTCACCTAGGTATAACATTAACTTACTGCCATTGATCAATTAACAAATAGATTCCATTTGGCCGCAAATACCTAAATGTACTCTGATAACGCACGGATGAATTCATAACGTCTTAATAACAAAGAAGTACGCTACGAGCCGCAGGCATTTTGTTTGGGTTATTTTGGTTTAGAATTTAGCCATATCGATATACATACATACTTTATTTGTTTATACACGGTAAAATCTTCATTATTACAACGCAATAATAATAATAATAACAATAATAATAATAGTAATAATAATAATAATAATAATAATAGTATCAGAGAAACTGTCTAAATACAAAGATCTGGAGATAGAAATAGCCCGTATGTGGCAGATGGGAACAGTGATAATCCCTGTTGTCGTAGGTGCCCTTGGAGTTATTAGGAAAGGCACTGAAAAACAGCCGCGCGAAATCCCAGGCAACAATAACCCACATGAAATCCAGAAAACAGCACTTCTGGGAACAGCACACATTCTGAGAAAGGTCCTCTCAATCAAGTAAATTGAACAAACACTCCTCTAGTGCCTTAGAACCATGGTTTGGTTCTGGCCCTAGAAGGTAAATGTGGACAAGTAATTAAGTGAAGTATAATAATAATAAACGCTTACAGCAGACCAGAACATAACCTGGACTGAGGAGGAGAAGGTGGAAAAGTACCAGGAACTAGCATTTGAAATCAGAAGGATTCATAGGGCCTCGAAAGTCACAATAATACCGATCGTGATTGGTGCTCTTGGAAGCAAAGCGAAAAGTGCGAAGACCTGGTTTGGCAAGCTCGATGTACCTGACTTCCTTGGAAGTGTGCAATTATCGGCCATTCTTGGAACTGCTCACCTGTTGCAGAAAGTGTTGTGTCTCTAAGCTACGGGGAGTTGCTGAGATACAATCAACCCCACCCAATAGAAAAACTGGAGAGAATCGAATAATAATAATAATAATAATAATAATAATAATAATAATAATAATAATAATAATAGTAATAATAATAATAATGATAAACGCTTATAATAGCTCGTGCGTGGCTTAGGCAAGTCTACTTTGATCTCAGGATCTCTTAAATTATACAGTGTACTGTGGATACTAAATAAATTCTACAGGTACGCCAGGGAAAGGCCTTGTGGAGAGTGTGGAGAGACAATCATTAAACATTACATTCTTTTGTATTTGCTTCATTAATTATTAATGAGTTTTTGAAACCACCCTGTGATCGAGTCAGACCTCAGTTCCCTGGTTGTCTTTCCGCAGGTCAGTTTTCTCTCCCACAAGACAAGAGGCAGCTGTACGAGTTTGATGTGCGTGTGCCTTTTATGATCAGAGGTCCTGGAGTGATGGTGAATAAAACATTACAGGTAAGGGCTACTGGATCAAGGTGAATAAAACATAAAGAAACTAAAAGGTCATTAACCATGCAGGCTGATATTCTTTAAAGGGGAATTAACGTTCGCCAAAAAGCGTGAAAGCAAAGACTAAAGACTGAAGAGAAAAAATGTGTCATTATCTCTTAATTCTTTTGTCCGCAGTTGAAATGCAGGACCTTTCTTTTATCTTAAATTATTATTTATTTATTCATTTATCTTCTACCTACGTTAGTTTTGTAATGTTTATTGTAACGTATAATGTAACTCTGCTAAAACTAAACTTATTTAAAAGCAAAAGTTTGATGAAGTGACAGAAGGATCGAAGAAGCAGCAAGTCAAGTATTTTTGCTCATTTTAGGATTGACTATACGCTGTAACAGTGTTTTCTGTCACTTGGACTACTTTAAGTCAATACAACCACACAGGTTTCCTCTCTACTCTGAGTACTTATAATGGTGGAAATAAACTGTGTACTTCTTCAGGGGAAAAAAATACTACTTTTTTTCTGTTTCTGTCTTGTGTGTTGCAACCCAGAAGAAGCATGTTAAATTTTGTGACTACTCAAGCTCGTTTGGTTTTTCTGTTCTGTGTAGTTTTTTTTTTTGGCCTTATTAACTTATTTTTTTGCTTCTCTTTTTCATGCATTTTATACTGCTTCTTTTTTTCATGCATTTTATCTTTGTGGCAAAATAAATCTGTTGTTTGTTTGTATTTCACTGATTAATGTATAATACGAACTCACAAAGTAACCATTTGAGTCGATTTCTCAGTTGGAATAGCATCATACCGGTATCGCAGAGGTCGTAGATTCTAATCCTGTTCCAACATCGTTCCCAGGGTCTCTCCTCTTTGCGCCCCCTCTCTCTCGCTCCAGGGGGCGAGTAGAGGAGAGACCCTGGGGACGAGGTTGATCCTGTTCAAGTCTGGATTTTGTCAAGCGTTCTTTCCGCAGCAGCTCACTTTCCTCAAAATGCGATGGTCTCTCATTAAAACATGTTATGTTTGTCACTAGAATGCTTGAAAGTCATGTTTTACGTGAGGTGGCTACGTATACGCTTAGATACAGCATACGTTAGAAACAACGGCATGAAGTTCTCCATTTCTCTTTTGAAATAAAATTCTGAAAGTTGCAGTAAATGTTTCCGTGGCAAGTGGCTTTCAAGCAACCAAGGGTTGCGTAATATCTTGTTCGGTTTTATTATATTCGTTTGACTGACGCCTCTGTCTTTTTCTCAGAATCCAATTCTCAATATCGACATAGCACCGACAATAGTGGAGTTGGCTGGTGGAAAAGCGCCCAAGTCCATGGATGGGCGCTCAATTCTGCCTCTTTTGGTACGTTCTTAACACTCCGAAGTTACTTTGTTTCTGGCACAACAGGCCAATTAATACATAGGATATAGAGTGCTTTTAAGTTGAGTGTCGTAAAACTAAAACCAATTACTCCAGCCAATCACAACAGACCGAAACAGTGCAATGAGCCAATCAGAATTTCATGGAACCGGCGCCAAACGCGGGAAAATGCGCGCGTGCACGTCGCGATTGGTTTTGGTTTTGCATCTCGTTATTTGTGAAAGTGGCGTGAGATTTGTCAGCCAATCACTGAGCGAAGTAAAGGAAACCCAAAGAGAATTACTTTCGATGCTCAATTGAAAACCGCGCTACTGCGAAGTAATTACTGTCATGGATCGTTATTGAATAAATTTAAGCGTTTGTCAGGTTTCAATTTCTTTTGTTTCTATTTTCAAAATTTTGCTCTTGTTCCCTTGGAATTTCTGAAAATTTGCTCCTTAGATATAGACTGCGAGCAGTCTCTCATTTTCTTCAGATTTAGTAAGGGGAATGCACGCGAGAAACGAGTGCTGCAGCCTTTCCTGTCCCCCGCCGTCAGTCACGCGCGTGGTCATTTGCATGTCTCGCGCGTTTTGTTCGACGGACTAAGCAAAAAGAGAGAGACCGCTCGTAGTCTACCTTAGATAAATATAGTTTTCCCCTGATTCTATATTTTCGGCCATCCTCTTCTTTTCTTTCTTTTCTCGTGTAAAAACGTTGTCTTTTCCTCTTTCAGTTTTGTAATGATTATCAGGTCAAGTAGAATGTAGCATGGCAATAACTCATTATGGAAACACTGGGATCGTGGCGAGTGAGGGATTGTGGAATTGTTTTGTGGTACAAGATTGCTTCTTCTCAATGTGCGCCCTCCTCCAAACAATCCCGCAATCACGAAAATTTGGTTTATCAACGGAGTTGATAATGTAAATTGACCACCGTACAGGGATTCGATTAGCTGACGTTTCGAGCGTTAGCCCTTCGTCGGAAGGGCTCCGACGAAGGGCTAACGCTCGAAACGTCAGCTAATCGAATCCCTGTACGGTGGTCAATTTACATTATCAACTCCGTTGATAAACCAAATTTTCGTGTTTCACTCCCCCACCGACGCAGCACCACAGTTTCTTTAGAAACGAATCCCTTTAATCCCGCAATCACTTGCGCGACCACTCGGTCCCAGTATTTTCCAAAGTCAGCTATGAATTCAGTGTTATTTTTTTACCTTTGACTTTCAGAAGTCGGATCTTAAAAGCGATCAGGAAAAGGTAACATTAGTATTTAATGGACCGGCCTGCTACCAGTTACGCACAGCTTCGGCTGTCGACAGGAACAGAGCGACTCACTGTTTGCAGTGCGCGTTTAGACGTAATAGTTGGCCAGACTGTATTTGAGTTGGACCGCTGTTTTGTCAAACACTGTCTAAACAGCGTGTTACTATCTGCCCCTGAGAGTTTCATGACACATTTGACACCAAGTTATGCCTCTTTCGTGCCACGTGTGAACGCTTAGATGCACCTTCGCGAACGAGCTTCACTTCAAGAATATAAGTGTATTTGGTTGTTATGCAGGAAAATGTGAACTGGCGAACAGATTTTCTGGTTCAACATTACGGAGAAGGCGCTAAAAAAGTCCCGGCGGGATGCCCACATCTGTCCTCTGGTGTCTTCGTAAGTGCATTGCTTTCATTTAAATATTAAGTTGTTAATTCAAAACCTTGGAGAAACTGTTTGAGTTGGAGGCATTAGGAAAGAGCGTCGAAGACGTGATGCCTTCGCAAGGCTACGGATCACCTTCCGAAAAATAAACTTCGGATGAGGTATGTTTGGATTTTGGTACAGTGAAACCCCGCTGTTACGCCACAAAATGACACCATGTAACAGTAGCGTAAAATGTAATAACGTTTGCCACAAAATGTAAAACGCAAAAATGTAATAGCACAAAATGTAATAACATTTTAGGTGGTATTTGTTTCTTCGAAATATAAGGATTTGTATCGGCACTGCGGGACAGAACATCTTTGATATTTTTCGGGGGAAGGGGAGTGTCGTTGAGGGACTTAGACGTATTAGTTCATAGTTTCTTTAGTATGAACTTTTACAGTTACAGTTACTGTTAAGAAATTAAACAACATTTTGTTGTCGTAAAAATGTCGTAAATGCTTTAGTCTTTGTATCGATGTAAAATGAGTCCGTGACTTTTTCTGAGAGCCCGCTTAATACGGGGACCCGGATAATACGGACACTTTGGCGTGTCCCCTTGGTGTCCATATTCATCGGTTTCCACTGTAGATTTCGGATCACCTTGACTATCTTTCGGTACACCCCATGTTTATTCACCACTGTTTGCTGTTGTTGGTAATCTGACAGTTCTTGAGTTGATGATATTCTTAAATATAATTAGTTTTTATATAGCTCACCATCTGTTTGAATCCCAGCCAATTTGTCATCAGAATTTTTCTAGTTTTTGTTGTAAGGCGGTAGCATGAACCAGTGACGCGTTACGTAACGATTCAAGTACGATGGTCTTTTCTTACCTTGGTTGTCCTGTGTTTGTTTTCAGAATTGTTGGCCAAACTGTGTCTGCGAGGACGCTTGGAATAACACTTACTCCTGCGTCCGCTCTGTAAGCTCCTCTGAGGACATGATGTACTGCGAGTTTGCTGACAAAGAGGTAATTATATTTTTATTATTGCCAAACACACCTCCTACCTCGAATCTTCGTGTTTACTGCGTAAGCTTGAAGAAACGAACGACCGTCTCGAAATAACCGCTGCCTTAGCGATTTTGATTGGTTTTATCAAGCAATGCGAATGTCCGAAAGAAAAACAGAATTTCATCATGGAGAAAATTGGGCGAATAAAAATGGGAAATGTCAACCTCAGGAGGCGGGAAGAGGGGGATACCCTGGGAACGAGGTTGGGGAAATGTACGCATGCACAAAGCAAACGGTAGTCCGATATTTTCGCACTTCCAAACGTTGTTTACTCGTATCGCGACCGCTGGTCAAGGGGAGCCAAGACTCTGGGAAGGGGATTGATTACAGCTGAGATTTGAGATGTCCTTATTTAATATGACTGTAATTCTGACTTAACTTAATTGCCATTAACGAAGGAACGCACGTATGAAGTAACGAACTAAGTCACTGACGTGGCGATTTTTGCTAACAGTGCCTTATCCAAAACGTGTAAAATGCTCTCTTGGTTTCATTGCTGTTTACAGTAGCAGCAGTGACAGCCTTTGATATATCAATTAATTTATTTTGACGTTTGTGTCTTTTTGTCACCTCTAGGCATTTGTAGAGCTGTATGATGTAAAGAAAGATCCTCACCAGCTTAAAAACATGTTCAAAGATGTTTCCCCAAAATTCCTGGCAGCTAAGCACCAGCGGTTGGTGGATTTGGTCCTGTGTGCAGGGGACTCTTGCAGAAAGTCCTCCGATGAGCACATGGATTTGGAGATTTGAAAGGCACTCAAATTCAAGCCATCTTTTTTTACCTGTAGGTTTTGGAATACCGTACAGTTGAATCTCGATTACCTGGACATCGGGTATCTGGATTTCTGTCATCTAATATTGATTTCTTTGTGGAGATCAAGTAGAAAATTCTTTGGCTTAAGAAAGTGTAAATTTTCTTATAAGTATATGAAGTTGTTTGACGGAAAAAAAATGACACCATGTAGAGGGCCTGGTTGGTTCGAGAATTCTTTGAATGATCGTCGGAAGACGTCGGATCAACTTTTTAAATTTTCGTAATGCTTCTGGCCGACGTCCGAATTGTGCGACGAAGGTGCTTCGGAAAATAACCTCACTATAAAAGACGATATCAGAAATGCTTTTATTTTAGCCGAACTGTAAATCTAGTGATTAATGATGATGCGTAAACTTAGTGTGTATTTTTGTCTCATAAATGTTGTCTTTCCTTTATCCGGCAGTAAACGCGAACCTGAACAATCGAGATTCGACTTTAGTGTATCATTGCTAGCAAGGTAGATAGGAGAGACGGTCATATTATCTTTCGAAAAACTATATCGAACATAAATTGAGAAATGCAATAATTTTAGGCTGTATTGTAAAATGTTAGACTACAAAAAGATTCAAGGGTTTTAATATTAAAATATATTCCACGCTCCCTTGTTGTTTTGTGTGTCGGCTGTTATTTGAACTGGGAAGAGGTCTGGGTCTGAACGATTGGCAATATACGTAGTAAGATAACATGATATTGCCAATAACAAAATAACGACAACAGGCTCCGGGCTTCTAGTGTGTTTCGATACTCTCACGACCATCCTGGACAGGGAGTAGAGGAGAACTACTCCCAATATAGTTCGGAAGACCATTCCTTTCGAAATTAAGACTTCAAACAATCCGTAGCGAGCTCTTCTTCCACCTCCTATCCGCAACTATATTGTACCAACACCCATGACGACCCCCAAGTATTTACCTTGACCGCTTTTACATTAACTGGCCTGCTGCATAAATGGTGAGCTCCTCTCCTACTGGAGATCCTCTTGTCTTTCTTTGTCTCAATTATTAAAACTGTACTATCTATTATCTTCAGTGCGTTGCTAGCTGCATAGATTGTGAACTCCTCCTTTCTTAAATGCACTTTATGTTAATGAAGGAGCAGGGCTTGCGCAGTGGGGTGAGTTTGGTGGTTCTCTACTCTGTTCCGAGAGGATTTTCTCCGGGTACTCCGGTTTTCCGCTCCCCCAAAACCAACATTTGATTTGATTTGATTTGATTCTATTTGATCTAGAGTTGATTTGATTTAGTCTCCTCAATTAGTAGAGCATCTTTGCTTGGCTAGAAAGATTTGAGACTTTAATAAAGTGATCATCATCATCATCACCACTATCATCATCATCATCGTCATCATCACCATCATCATCATCATTATCAGCGGCTGCTGTCCTCATTTTCTCTTCTCTCGTTGAGCTGCCTTACCCATTAACTTCTATATTGTACAATCATCCGTGTTGTATCATCTATTATTTCTTCTATGACTAATTCGTTAGTGCCTTGGTTCATAGAAAGTCTACCCTCCTTCTTCTCTTCTCCTTTAACCTTGGATTCAGCTGCAAAAGCCAAGGATCTTCCATCCGGCAAGTCCATTGGATAGGTCTGGCTAAACCCATTTGGGCGGCCATTCAAGAAGGTTTCCAACACTTTAATTTCTTCCAGCTCAAAGGGGTCCACCTTTTCAACAAGAAAAGACATTGAGAGTGGATATGTTTTAAGCGTGGGAAATAAATGTAAGATGGACTTATTTCTGTATTGTCGCGTGCATACTCGATAAAACATACATCTTTCGATTGTTTCCCACGCTTATAAAATTGTGCCAGCTAATTGTAGAATCTAGTTTAATGACCTAAGCTTCCACAAGATTCCTGTGGCTCAGTGGTAAGCATCGGAACTACAGTGGTAATCGGAAGGTCATAGGTTCCACTCCTGTAGGGAATAACTCGGAATTTTTCCGAGTATGCGTGTGACAATACAGAAAAAATACAACTTTCAAAAAGAGTTTGTTCCTTCGTACATGGGAACATTTACTAATTTAGGTGTCCGATCCCCTGCATTTAAGCAGATAAACAAAGCAGGTGACAAAGCATGTCTTATGATGGGAATTGCGCCTCATAAATTATCAGTAATTGCAGCATCAACATACCTCGTAAGGATTTTTGGACACGATGAGCAAATCAGCTTTCTTGTTTTTCGTCAAGCTTCCCAAATCATCCCTGTGAATCTGCCAAGCGGCGTCGATAGTGACCGCCTTCATAGCCTCGTGAATGGACACGCAATACTCTGGTCCGTACACGGTCTCCTTGTTGTCTCTGTGTGTGCGAGTCACAGCGCACTTGATATTGGCAAAAGGAAGAGGGGGGCCTGGGAAGCTGGGCTGGTCCTGGTGAATACTCCAACGAAGGCCATGTCTTGTCGCCTCCGATAGCGGTGTCCAGCGGTTTGTGCGTTCTGCGCCAAAGATATGCTCAGTGTACGATTTGGCGTAGAAGTGGAGGTGGGAGACAAAGAAGGACAGAGCAAGGTTGAGTTTCGCCGCCCGAGCTATGTCAGGTACAGTACACAGGCCCAGGTGCTCAATACGATGTCGCATATCCGTATCCGCAGGTTCTTCGTTCAGAACCTGTTGTTAAACAGAACCAAAAATTTCAATCCGAGTGCTAAGCTTCCAAGAATAATGAGGGCTTCTGTTTATTTTTGCATTCTTTGTTAACTTATGTTTTGCTGCGATCAAAGACTGTGAGTAATCCCTTTATTTATTTTATTATTATTTTTTTTTGCGTTGAGTCGTAACGCTATTGCATTAGATCGTATAGCCGCCATCTTGAATAATTTAGCGAGCGAGAGCTGCTGAGGGGACAAAGCCACTAAAGCATCTATCCGTACCCAACGTCGTACCCAGAGGCTGTAGTTTTGTACTCTCCTCAAGTCGGCTTTTACCAAGATGGCAGCTACTCGATCTGATGAAATGGAACCAAGTTTAAAGGCCTTCTCT
This sequence comes from Pachyseris speciosa, assembly GCA_016490735.1. NCBI lineage: Eukaryota > Metazoa > Cnidaria > Anthozoa > Scleractinia > Pachyseridae > Pachyseris > Pachyseris speciosa. The sequence continues at coordinate 238,097 of JAEMWC010000155.1, forward strand.
TTACACGAATTAATTGACGGGTGAACGGAAGGAATAATTCCGTGAGACAATGGTAAATAAGGTGGTGTCAGTCTCACAGTTCGTTTTAAATTTCCATGGTGATCTTCAAGGTCCATTTTAAAGAATTATCCCTATAAGGATAGTTGCTGTCGAATGACGCTGAAAATGCCTAATTACGTCATGTAATGTTTAATAAATTAGCAGGAGTGTTTTGTAATGTTTAATAAACGAGCAGGAGTGTTTCATCAAGTTTAAAACACGAGGCGCAGCCAAGTGCTTTAGGACTTGATAAAACACGAATTGTTTTATCAATCATCTATCCATTCTTACACTAAAATTTAGATTTTGGCTTATTTTGGCGTAGAAAATCGGATGTAAAATTTAGCCGTGTCTTTATCAGATATAAAGACACTCATTGAAAATTAACTTCTTTTGTATTCCCTTCATGGATTATTAATGAGTTTTTAAAGATCTACATCAAATACTTAATTTCAAGTTAGGTTACTTTCCCTTCTTTTTTTCTACATTTACGCAGGAGATATCAATACGAAGTCTGACTAGAAATTACAAAGTCTTTTCCGTCAGCTTTGAATTTAACTCTTCGAAAACTGACGAAGGGTTTGGCATGGATGGGAATAATAATAATAAATTATTTATATAGCGTCTATATCACTAGCTGTTCTAGGCGCTTTACAACACTGGCCGGGGGACTTTTGCCAGACTGCTTATAACACAGTTTACAATTAATAAAGTTGAGTTATGAGTGCCCCGGTAATATCAATATCAAATGGGGTGGTCACTGCCAGAGTTTCGTTACGTCCCTAGTGGTTTTTTTACGTCCCACAGAATCAGGGAAATATTGACATGCTTGACGTACGTTGACAGTGTTTATCTCTTGCGCACTAAGGCTCTCTTACATCCAAAGATTGAGGTGTTATTACCTTTTCGTATGCGCTGATAACTTGATCTATGGCTCGCTCTCCGTGGGCGTGCACAGCTATCTGAGTGCCCTGTTTGTGAAAGAACCTGACGATTTCCAGCATCTCCTCAGAGGTGTAATTCAGCTTACCATAGCATGGCGCGGGAGGGAACGCAAGGGTCTGGGTAAGATCGTTGTTCATGAACGGTTCGCGCACTGCCGCTGAACCGCAATGAGGTGAGCCGTCACCCATGATTTTCACTCCAGCTTCCCACAGCTTCTCGTTTGGCGTAAAGGTTGGTTCACCGTCCTTGATTGGTGACCACGCATGAAGCAAAAAAAAAATTAGTTAAAACAGTTGATGCTAAAAACTACTCAAAGGCAGAAAGTAACCGACAAAAATGCCATATACCCTCCCAAAGCCTTAAGCCCTTTATTTTTATTATCTCGCCACATAGAAAAAATTACGAATAGAATAGAAAAGATAATAAATAGCTAATTAATATTAAATTTAAAGTGTACATACAACTTTGAAGGAGGGACTGTGGCGGGGAAATCTCCGAGAAGCAAAGCTTATGAGGAATAGAGATTCCCCCCCCCCCCCCACGGGCATTAAATATTACTAGGCGGCATTTAAAAATAAAGAAAAGACGTGTATTTTAAGTATATGAGTGTGATTGGACAAAAAGATAGATATAAAGTGTTATGGTATTTAGGTTGTATCTTGTCTGGCCCTTAAAAATGGTTTGATCACACGCTTGAATATATTAAAAGTCGGGGCGTTTTTTATGTTGCTCGGTAATGAATTCCATATCCTAGGACCTTGAAACAGGATCGAAAATTTTTTGATATTTGTTCTACAGGTATGAGATCGGTAAAGGTCAGAGTATCTCGTTGAATATTGATGAATCTGATTTCCAGTTTGAAAGATTTGATTAAAAGCAGTAGGTAAAGCGTCATGATGATATAAGTACATAAAAGAACTTACTTGGAGCGAGTAGATACTAAAGACATCAAGAATTTTTAAATTTGCAAAAAGAGGTTTACTTGAAGCCTTATAGTCAGCCTTGGAGATCGCCCGGACTGCTCTTTTCTATAGTAGGTAAATTCGTTGCAGGTTGGTAACATAAGTAGAGGCCCAAATTAAATTGCAGTAAGTAAGATAAGGATAAACAAGGGCATAGTATAGTGTAAGAATAGATTTTGAGGGCAAATAGTATTTAGCTTTATAAAGTAACCCGATAGATTTAGAAATCTTAGGCGTAATAAAATTTACATGAGTTTTCCACGTAAGGTGCTGATCAATATAAACTCCAAGAAACTTAGTATTGTCTACTTGTTCAAGTACATTATTTTCTATGACAATCTGCCTACTGATAGGTAATGTTTTTTGCCTTAGTCTGAAGATCATTAGTTTTGTTTTCTTGACGTTTATTGATAACTTATTGGCTTTTAGCCAAGTTGAAACATTGTGGAGCTGGTCGTTAACATGGGAGGTAAGTACATCCAGGTCACTATGTTAAAAAAATATACTGGTGTCATCAGCAAATAATATAAATTCGAGTTCATTAGAACTAGAGCAGGCTGGGAGATCATTTATATAAATAATAAAAAAGAGGGGGCCTAGTATAGCGCCTTGCGGTACGCCACAAATTTGTCTTAAAGCATCGGATTTAAAGTCATCAATTTGGACATATTGTATTCTATTACAAAAACAGTCAGTTATCCATTGATGGGCTGTCCCAGTGATGCCACATGCTTCCAATTTAGATAATAGTATTGCATGATCTAGGGTATCAAAGGCTTTTGATAAGTCAAGAAATATTCCAGCTAAGTATTTTTGACAGTCAACGGCGTTGGCGACTTTGTTCATAAAATTAATCAAAGCGTGGGAAGTAGAGTGGCCAGGACGGAAACCGAATTGATGTTTAAATAATATATCATTATCGAATAAGAATTGAAATATACGATTATAAACAGCTCTTTCGAAAATTTTAGAAAAGGCAGGAGGTATAGAAATTGGTCGGTAGTTTTGTGCTGAGCTAGCGTTATCAGATTTAAAGATAGGAATAATTTTAGATATTTTCAGTCTATCTGGAAAAACTCCTGATGACAAAGATAGGTTAATAATTGATAACAGCGGATCTGAGATGAGGTCGAGTGTTTTTTTTGATAATAGAAATTGGAACGTTATCAGGTCCGGGGGCCTTACCGTCTTTAAAACCTTTTGTTATTGTTTTGAGTTCCTCAGCGGTTACATGAGTGAGGGTTGACAGAGAGTCTGAGGGTACACTGCTTATAAAATCCTGGAACTACTTGGAGGCAGGGCTATTTTCTCAGCCAAATTTAGACCGATGTTTGTGAAATATTTACAAAATTTGTTGGGAATTATTTCTTTACTGTTAAAGCTTTCACCATTTTCAGCTACTAAGGGGTATGTCAACTTCTTCTTTTTGTTATGGCCTATTGCATTATTCAAAATCCTCCACGTCTGCTTGATGCTAGTCTTATTTATTTCAATTTGATTTTCAAAATAGAGCCTCTTGGCATTTCTAAGAAGATTAGTTTGTTTGTTTTTATACGTTTTGTATTTGAGAAGTTTTTCATTCGATCGATGATGAAGGTATTGCTTGTATAGCTTATTTTTCTTATCTTACCTAAGTAAGCTCTTATTGATTGACCTAAGTAAGCCCTTAGCACTCAAACCTGTCGATCGATTGGCCAATTAACCAGCCAGTCAGTCAGCCAGCCAGCCAGCTAGTCAGTCAGTAGTCAGTTAGTCAGTGAGTCAGTCCGCCCGTCTCTCCGTGCGACCGTCCGTCTGTCGGTACGTCTGTTTGTCTGTCTGTCGGTCGGTCCGTCAGTCCGTTCGTCAGACCGTTCGTCCGTCAGTCAGTAGTCAGTAAGTCAGTGAGTCAGTCCGTCCGTCTCTCCGTGCGACCGTCCGTCTGTCGGTACGTCTGTTTGTCTGTCGGTCGGTCGGTCCGTCAGTCCGTTCGTCAGACCGTTCGTCCGTCAGTCAGTAGTCAGTCAGTCAGTGAGTCAGTCCGTCCGTCTCTCCGTGCGACCGTCCGTCTGTCGGTACGTCTGTTTGTCTGTCGGTCGGTCGGTCCGTCAGTCCGTTCGTCAGACCGTTCGTCCGTCAGTCAGTAGTATAATGTCAGTCAGTCCTTCATTCAGTCAGTTGGTCAGTCAATCAACTTCAAACCCGCAAAATCTGCCCCAACTTCACGTCGCTTTTTTAAACTCAGTATTTTTCCTAGAACAAAGTTCAACTGTACCATTTATAAATAAAATCTTACCTCGTCCTGTACTGGTCCGTGGACGAATCGATACAGTGCTAGCCGGATAGGGCAGCTGTCTTTCTTAGAAATCTTCTCCAGCAATTTGTCCAATCTTTCTTTTCTACTGTAGATCAATTCTGTAACTGTTGTGAAGCCACGAGCACCATAATCACGCCACTGCTCTTCCACAACTTTCTCTAGCTCACCACCAGACGCTAGTTGCATAGAACGGAAGAACATCGCAATGGCCGACAACTCCAAGAGCTGTCCTGTCAGGTGACCGTTCTTATCCTTTACAAACTCGCCGCCTTTTTCGTTCAGAATGCTGTCATCTACACCAACAACCTTTCAGTAGGAAAAAATCAAACAAACGAGACAAAATAGCGTCATAGACCTTTTTCATAATGGCGGACGATTTTAATTATTCTTTTGTATATGTGTTAATTAGCCCTACTAACCTCACTTTAATGAAAAAATTCTATTGAATTTTGCACATGCTGACGAGGCTAGTAGGGCTCATTATCATAAGAAGAAAAGAATAATTTGTCGGGCGCCATTATGAAAAGGGTCTATGATACGGACTCTAACTGGTGACTGAGCGCTAGTCAAACTTTTACCGCGTATTTAGTCGCCATCTAGTGAGAAATCTGGGACGCGAGTGACTAAAGAGGGTTTTTTCTCACTCTTTTTTCTACTCACTCCAGGACTCCTCTCCTTTCAAAATACACTTGATATCGGTTGAACTGCCGTGTAAAGTTTATAAACACGTTTTCTTTGATTAGATAATGCGCTCCTATAACTGGAACAAGAGGCTACAATTAGCCTAAACCCGGGCTTGCAAAAAAACAGTATTGTATCCCTAACTTAGTGCTAAACAAAAAAATAGAGGGAAGTCTGTCTTTCTTACATCGGACGCATTGTGTTTAGCTTGTGTTGGAGTCTATTTCTTTAGACCCCTATCAACATATATTCCTCTAAAATACAGGTCAACCATTGAGCACAATAATTATAACACTTGTAAAAAATATTTCTAAAAGAACAAGAAAAAGAGAAACAGAAAAAATAAAGCCCGTGATATATACCACTAAAAGACATCGAACCCGGGTTAGCTGCGTCACAGGCAGGAACAATGACCTTTAAGCCACAGAGGTTTATCGTTATGTAAGATGATAAAAATAGTGTATTGATTCCAAAAACAAAAAACTAAGCACACTTGTTTTCGCTTCGATGGATAATTGTTTGAGAAAGGAAACGCTTATCGAACGATGTTGGATTTTTTCGCATAAATGTGAATGGCGTCTCGGTGAAATGTGAGTAGAAAATTAATTAGCAGAGTGAAACTGTTTACAAATACGTCAATCCAGGGTCATTTGAAACACAAGAAAGGAACGTTTCTGGACAGTTTCAAGGGACGCTAGTACATTTGTAAAATATAATCGCTTATCATTCAAATATTAAAGTCCAGAAATTGAGATATTGTGGCAAAATAGTAAATAAACTACCTGTCAAAGTCTCAGGGGTATGTGATATCCCGTACTTGAGTTATTCAGCAAAATGTACATCTCAATGGAGCGGATACGGGAACACGGCAGTCCATCTGGAGTTAAATTTTGGTCATGTTAAACGCTTTCTTCTCGCTGTTGAACTTGCAAACATTCGTATAGACACTTGTCTTAACATATTAGTTGTTCAGACTTCAAAGACACAAGGTGAATCGACGTTTTCCGATACGTGACAACAGGCATCATTCTTGCTGTTGATATGAGATTTACACTCGAATCACTCGGCCGTGAAAGGTCAAACTCCCTTTGTCTGTAGTCTCTAATTTTTGGCGCTCCCCTCGCGTCGCGTCTCCTCGCAACTTCGCGCGCGCACGTGCCCCCACAATCCGTCGCCAAAATTAGAGACTACTCGCTGTCTACTGAAGCAGACACGGGGAAACACGGCAGTCCATCTGCCGTTAAGTTAACTCATGTTAAAAACTTTCTTCTCGCCGTTGAACTTCCAAACATTCGCATAGACACTTCTCTTAACATATTGTTTGTTCAGACTTCAAAAGCCACAAGATGAATCGACATTTTCCCATACGTGACAACACGCATCACTGTTGTTAAAAATAGTTAGCGCTTGCGCAGAAACGCCGGAAGTGCCATTTGTGGATGATACTCGACGACGAAAAAGAAGAACCGTCGGTAGTTTATGACCCGGGCGCCGCGCGAGACGCGCGCAGCCCGGGTAACAAGGTCGCTTGCTTGACGGAGGACTCGAGTGACGAGACGGCGCGAATGCGAAACTTATCTAAAGCGAACTTTTCAATGAAAACAGGTTCGTTTGCAACCAGCCTCAAACACTTGATATCGAGCCATTGTTTTTGGGCACAGGTAACCCAAGCTTGAAACATGAGCGTTGATCGTTGCTTGATAACATTTCAAATATAAGGATTTGTATGGGAAGCAAATATAAGGATTTGTAAGGGAGCAAACCAGATCCACAAAACCCCACCAAATGACAATAAATCAGCTCAGGAGTTACATAGAATGCAAGAAACATACTACTGACGTAAGGTAAACCATTTTTTATTCAGCTTTATTGAATATTTTCCTATTTTAGAAGCAATTGTTATGCTTCCCATACAAATCCTTATATTTTACGCAGTAACGATCAGCGCTCATGTTTCGAAGTTGGGCTGCCGCATTCTCGT
>JAEMWC010000155.1:250000-275000 GCA_016490735.1 Pachyseris speciosa
TTGTCTTCAGATATCACTGTTGCCTGATAGACAACGGACTCTTTGAGGCAATTGCCAGCCATAGGGCAGTCAGCCGGTTTTCTGCAGTTGCATGTTCTAGGCGACGGTGGTGCGTTCTTCCTTAATAAGGATGACTTGTTATGGCCGTCGATGGTTTGTTTGACGTTAGACATGCAGCTGTAGCTGATTTTAACATTGTTACGATTAAAGATCTTATGTAACACGTGGCCATTTGGGAATTCTTCGTCCAGGATCTTGAGGAAAGCCCGTCCTACGTTGGTGGCGACATTTCTGCTATATGGAGGCTTGTACCAAATGATCTCTCTATGGCGATTCTTTCTGTTAGAGGTTGGAGGATCTGCTACACTCGGGGGATGGAATTCAAGACGGTGCTTGTGTCCGCTGTCGAAAAGAGCTTTCTGATAGAGTCGTGCTGCTTTGTTGAATGACTCTTCGTCATATGAAATCTCAGAGAGCCGGTTGTTGATGGACTTTGGTATGTTTTTGATGATCTGAGGTGGATGGTTAGATTTCTTGTTGATGTAAAGTGGGATGTTGTTGGGCTTAGTGTAAGGCATGTATTTTCCGTTAGTTAAGTTAAGGGTGACGACGAGGAAGTTAACTACGCAAACTTTGAGAGAAACGGACGCAAAGGCAAACCGAGGCCGTAAGGAAACTTTTGCGAGATTAAATTATAAATTTAGTTGTTGACCGAAAATAACTATTATAAAGTCATCAGCTGTTACCATGGCAACGGTACTTGAGGGTTATTCAGAGCTTCATTTAAGCTTCTGGCACTTATAATTTGAAAACTAACTCGGTGACCCCCATTTTTTTCACATGATTACTTTTACCATTTGAAAAGGAAACTGCGAAATGTTTTTAAAACATTTCTATCAAGCGGATTTTTTTATAAACGCGAGAAAAGGCAATTTATGAGTAGTGTAAAATTTCTCTGATAGAATTTTCTTGAATTTTGTGTGACTTTTCCTCTTTACAAGACAAAAATGTTGAAACAATAAAAAGAGGGTGTCACCGGGCTCGCTTTCTTGCAAAAACCTTCGTGAGTTGAGCAATTTCCACGCGCGTTTTCGCGCATTTCAAAACATCGATATTTGCTCATGCGCTTTGCTGACTGCCGCTAATCATTACGCGTACACGCGCGGGCACCTACCGAAGCCTTGTTTGCAGTCTACGCGCTCAGTTGATGTCAGTACGGTGGAAAAGAGGTGGTGAGGCATAGAAATAATAGAGTGTTGAGATGTATTACCTGTAAGTAAAATTGAAGTGCTATCCCACTTTTGCAGTTTTACAATTACTTTCCGGCTACTTCTCCTCATGGTTCCCGACACGATCGATCGCACTAGAGGTGGGAATTATCTCTTTGGAACTTTAATATGCATTATCAATCTCCAGAAACAAATTTTCCTATGTAAATTGAATTAACTTAAGTCGATCGAGTACATACGGCCTCAGGTAAAGGCGAATTTCCTTTTTGAACAGGACAAACGTAGCCTTGCTCGAAGAAAGCCTCGCGCTGCCGTATTTGTTTTTGTTTTTCCCGTTCTTCAAATCTCGCGCGTATAAAGTGTGACGCGCGCGCTAGTGGCCAAACTATCCACGCGAGTAAAACCGGTAACAGCCACCTTAACTCATTTCCGTCATGCTCTGCAGTTACGGGTGTATATCCACCCATGCTTTGAAATACCTGCAACTTTTCCAAATCCCGGTCTATGGTTGAAATGAGCCATTGTTATTGCCAAATGCTCAAGCTTTTAGACTTTGCCACCCTAAAACTCCCAATTTTCATGGAATATGACCGTTTATTCTGTTGCAAACAAAAAATGTTGCCTTAGAACGTCCTCGGACAACACCAAACAATATGCAACTTTGTCTGGCAGTGTCTAAGACAAAAAATCCTCTTGAGCTTAAAGTCTACGTTGGCAGAAAGCTTCGACTCCACTTCTTGCAATCTATTCCACATTTTCCCACTCACTTTGTTAGCGCGACCTGGATAATGCTATTTGATTTCAATTGCTCTCACGGTCTGTAATGTTCGCGTTTGTGACCCAAAGGAATTCTGGGACTCTCTTGCATAACAGCGACATGGAGGTCCGCCAATTTTCATTTCAGGTATTTTTTAAAACCGTGTCGAGCCACCCGGTTCTGCTGGCAAAACATTACACCGATTGCATTATTTACATGTCAAAAATCGCCAAAATTGTCATGCCAGGTCCTGGAATCCACTCACTCGCTCGCATACTTTCGGCGGCCTACTTCGTGTGAAATTGCTTCTCACCTCCGTTTTCTTTCAAAGGATTGCCTTTACCCATCAACCCAGCTTTATGATGCCAGACAGGGGGCTTCTGAGGTGGAAAATGGCTCGAAAAACACACTTATAAATCAAATAAGTAACGAATTGTAGCTGCAGTGTTCGTTTAGAAATAAACGAAAGCTAGCGTGACAAGCGTGACAACAAAGATAGAGCCTTCAGTGTTGTGGCCCAGCGAAATCGCCGTAGTAACCCCTTATATGGAGTAGCCAGGTCGATTTGACCTCCTACCCTCCGAAAATTGGAAAAAAGACGCACAAAACGTCTGTCGGAAAAGGGTTAAGCATACTTGTCTAATTTTGAATTCAGTAATAAGAATAACAATAACAATAACAATAATAAAAACATTTATTTACCCTCGGTAGTATTTATAGCACAAAGGCTAGTGGAGCAGAGCAAATACAGAAACAAATAAAGTCAAATTAAATCAACTCAACTCAAATCAAATGAAATCAAATCAAATGTTGGTTTTTGGGGAGAGGGGAAAACCAGAGTACCCGGAGAAAAACCTCTCGGAGCAGAGTAGAGAACCAACAAACTCAGCCCACTTATGACACCGAGTCCGGGAATCGAACCCGGGCCACATTGGTGGAAGGCGAGCGCTCTCACCACTGCACCAACCCTGCTCCCCACTACTACTACATCTACAGTTGATGTAGAACCCACATATGGCAAGTTACATTTACGGTATATAGCTAGGTAGATCACATTTTTGGAGGAACAAGAAACTTTTTGTCGGATGGGATATTGTTTGCCTGTGGCCGAGCTTTGGAATTTAGGAGCTTGAAGTAAGAAATTATGACACAAGTCACACCTTATTTTGTCACATTGAACTGAAAGCATCCGCCTTCTTGAAGTCTTTTAGTCCGGCGGTAAGTTGGCTGAAAAGTTCTGTGACGCCAGGAGATGATCCGAATGAAAGTGCCTCGTAATGATGGTTTGAGTGTCTGGCAAAATACGATTATAATCAAACACTAGAGGAAAAAACTTTTTGTTTGCCTTAACCTTTTTGCTAAGCAATTCAGATCTGGGAATTTGGAGACCCTTATCAAACTGCTTGTCAACTAAGTAAAACGCGTAAAACGCGTCCTTTTTAAATTTTTTTTTTACATCATTTTAGGACAGGATAAAGTTTTTTCAGAATTTCTCCGGTCACATTTTACTTTGAAATAAAGTCGGTCGCTCGATAAAGACTTTTACATTGCCAAGGGTGGCGTGAATGGAGAAAATACATATTAATAATAAAAAAATCGCTGTCCAGGGGTTGGCATTTCTCAAAGTATCTGGGCGAAAATAAACGCGTCCACGGGTTAAAAAAGCATCTGATATAACAAAAGTTGACTCTGGTTCCAGAAAGACAGTAGTATTTATTGTTCTTCTTTACATTCATTTGTTTTTAATTTTCATTTTTTTTCCAGCAGCACTTTTCTATCCCCATTTTCCCATCCTCGTTTTCCCCATCCGCCGTTAGCATCCCCATCCACAGAATCATGAAAAGCTGCTTCAATTCATTTGGGGTGATGGCTCTAAATCTCTTTTTAAAAATCTTAGCCGTTTTCTTACGGCCAAAAGCTATAAAAATATAACTTAATTTTCCGCGCTGTGTTCAGGTTAGATCAAACAAAAGTCCCGCCGAGACATGAAGACGAGTTTTAAGACGGCAAATAATATCTTTTAAATCACAAATGCTTGTTTTTGTTGCTAAGGGATGTCTCTGGTAATTTGTTGTTAGTTTTTCCGCTTTAACCGCTATTGGTTTTCACTAGCGACGCAAGCACCAGCGCAAGCACAAGAGCGCTTATTTCATTGTGAAACGCGCAAGCATAAGCCAGAAGCACAAGCGCAAGGATGAAAAATTTTCCTTTTCCTTGTGCTTGCACTTATGCTTGTGTTGGCTTGTGCAGTGTTCGTTTTCACTTGGCATAAGCTACTTATGCTTGCGCTTGTGCTTGCGTCGCTATTTTTTATAGTCCGTGGGAAATATGTAATAGACAACACAGGACACGATCACAAACACAAATATGACGAGATGTGGCGAAAACAGGCACCGGAGACTCATGTAAACACGAGCCTATATGAAATTTTGATTTGACGACGTTCAGAAATAATTTTCCAATAATTGTGAACCTCGACTAGTTACCCTCGACCCTCGACCATTAACACTTGACCCTCGATTAGTTACCCTCGACCCTCGAGTAGTTCAGTACCCTCGACCCTCGACCAAAAGATCTACAATCTTGGACACAATAAATGGAACATTTGAACCACCCCTCCCCCCATTTCAATGATGCCAAAATGGCGCGTTTTGCTCTTCGCGCGCCTTCATCATTGCTTAGGGGGGATGGGAGTTAATTAGTCCATTTTATTCCGTCCAAGATTGTCCGAGATTCCCACTGGCGTGACTACTGGTGTTAAATGTGGTAATGGCGCGATTAAGGTAGCAGTTGCACGCTGAAAAGTTAAACTTTAGATCAGAATGCAAACCTGAAAAAACAAAAACAAAACAAAACAAAAAATGAGTTTGGCTTGAAAATTTTCAGAAAGAAAAAAGATGACACGAACAGAGGAAAAAAGAAAAAAGAAAAAAAAAAGCCAAAAAAAAAAAAAAAAAAAAAAAACCAGGCGAATGCGATAGTTAAATCCTAGTTGCTCGAAGTAATTCAACTGTCCTGCGCGTTGCGCGGTACGCGCGATCGCGAGCACCACCAACGCACAGGTACTGTCAATTGCGCTAGTTTAAGGAAAATAAACGTCCCCTTGGCGATATTTGTCGGCTGATAATTTATTTCTGTTGTAAAGATTTACGAACAATTAACAACGGTTTTAAACGATTTTGACCTTTGAAAAGAAATAACAAACATTAACTCATGTTTTATTGAAATTAGCCCGAAATCGTACTAAATCGTTAAAAACCGTCACAAACACGCTTGAAATCGTATGAAATAGATCGTAAACCGTCGCAAATACGTGAAAACGTCATTTGGACATAATTCAAGTGCCCTACACGTGTTAAGATTCAATATTTCAGTCTTTCGTTACTATTTCCTATTATGTCGGCCACGCGAGAGCTCATAGACTGTATAGTTCTATCTATCAGTTGTTGTGAAATACCACTAATCGTTCTTTGTACCCTTTCACAAAACTGTTCATATGATTCATGCGTTATGCCTCTTTCAAGCGCATCTTTCGCCAACTTCTTAGAGACAATGTGGAATACGTTCTCTATTGGATTCAAGTGTGGACTTCGCGGTGGAATTTTTAAAAGTTCACAATGGCAACGGCCCATAGCCTCACGGGCTGCTTTGCTGTTTTGTGAAGGATCACCGTCCTGCAGCCACAGTCGACTCAATCCTTTGCATGATCGCTCAAACATTGTGTTGAAATGCTGGTCAATAAAAGATGCGAAATAGTTTCCATCCAGCTTTTCGTATCTTTCACAAACAAGCACTCCTTTGCCGTGACTTATTGCTACCATGAACTTGGCCACTTTTCCTCCCGTTCCAGATTTACTGCCTTTGGCCAAGTACCCTTGTTTGAGACCTTCAGATCTTTTTCTCCATACTCTCCCTTTGGGGGCGCGTGCTTGGTCCAGTGGATTAGTCTTGTACACGAATGAGACACCATCCAAGTAGAAGGCGAGGGAATCTGTCCAAACACTCGGGGAGTATTCTGCTTGCATTTTCCGGGCAAACTCCACTCTCTGGTCTTTGTCGGTCTGACTCATTAGCCCCTTTTTGCGTGCCTGAAGGAAGAAGTAACCATTTCTATTTAGTAAACGCCTAACAGTTCGGTCGGTGACATGATGAATTCCTGTCCGCTCCATCAGACGCCGTGAGGAAAAGGAGCCCTCTTGGTCTCTCAATTCTACTAGACTTCGAAGAATTAATGCCTCTTGTTCTGGAGTGAGTTTTTTCTTCCTTCCACAAAACGTTCTACGGTTCTCTCGCACTTTGTCCTCTGTGCTTGCTATGCGTTGCACACTTGTTTTCGAAATTCTACATCGTAGAGCAATTTCTTCTAGCGTGAGAGGTGTTGTGCTTTTAAGCGTTCTAATTGTAGCCTTTGTTTCCTCGGGTATTCTTTTTCTCCCTGGCATGTTGAAAGATATTTTTCGGTAATAACAATGTTCTTTATCACCTCCTCTGCTATTTCCGAAAGTCACATAACAATTCACCGTTATATATTCTCCATGTTGCCGAAAATATCCCGCGTGTAATGCCTTAACTTAGAGTGCGCACCGTAAACAGATGACGCGCGTGACTGCGTCAGAGACCTGTGTTTAATCGCGTTTAACGAGTTGACAGATGGCTATCTAATTACCCGCACCCATTGTTTCGTGACGTTCACAGTCTTGATACAATCTTGGACACAATAAATGGAACATTTGAACCACCCCTCCCCCCCATTTCAATGATGCCAAAATGGCGCGTTTTGCTCTTCGCGCGCCTTCATCATTGCTTAGGGGGGGATGGGGTTAATTAGTCCATTTTATTCCGTCCAAGATTGTAGCTTCACAACTCAAACACGATGAATTTAGGCCCGGTTCAGACATCGAACTTTTCATGTACCGAACCTAATGTTGCTATTAAGTACATGAAAAGTTCGACGTATGAATCAATTAGGATCGGCAATTTTGTATTTGGGTCGACTGTACCGTTCTATCCGACTGGGCTAGTCGGATAGAACGGCAAAAGATCGACTTCGATTCATACGTCGAACTTCACATGTGCCGAACCTAATGCATAAATTATGTTAACGTATTTTTCAATATAACCGCGCTTCTGATTGGCTATTTAGTGGGTTTTGGCGCCTGTGCTGACAGAAGTCACAGAAGCGTAACGACGGTTACGGTCAGGTTACCAGCATTCACGTTGTGCCAAATATCACGATCACGATCTCCTCAGCTGTCTCCTTGCCATAACAGAGCACAAATCACACTAAAATCAAAACAAGAATTTCCAGGCTTGGTGAATCATACTTTTTCAGTTTATTTCCCTATTTTAAGCAGTAAGGATGATATTTCTTTTCGCCTCGAATTAGGTTCGGCACATGTAAAGTTCGACCGTCTGAATCAACAGTCGAACTTAATTGTTTGGGTCGACCTAAATAGGTATTAGGTTCGGTACATGAAAAGTTCGACGTCTGAACCGGGCCTTACATAACTACAAAACAACCGTCGCGTGATGTTAGCCTTTCGACCTTTGGACTATGTGGTTTGCTTTAACCAATGAACACACCGCCACGTGCGTGCTATTGTGCATTGGCCAATCAAAACACTGGCATTTTGCTGCACAGGAAAAAGAAAAAAAGACTGAAATCTAACACATTTTATACCTCGGCCTTTCGGCCCGAGTGATAATAAACAACACGCAATCATTTTGCGGCTAGCCGTGACGACGTTTATCAGATTACATGCAATTTTTTAGCTTGTCGATTTTGTTTTCCCAATGTAGACCACGTGATCTTCTCACATAAATTATCTGGCATAAATTATGCGTACATATGCACGCGTACATATGCACGTGAATAAGGCGAAATTTCAAAGGGTAACATGATGGGACACGTGGTCTACAATGGGAAAACAAAATCTTCAAGCTAAAAAGGTCTATTCAAATCAATGAGAAGTGTTCTACAAATACAAAACAACAATAATACCTTGGATCCTTTTTTCTTTTGTGTTTTCTTTTCTATTACATAATTCCAAAATGCGAAGCACTCAATTCTTCTTGGTTTCGAAAGTCAAAAACGCCTATTTTTCCCCTTTACTTTTTTTTTTTTAATTTCTACTATACATGTAACAAGCAAGGCTGATACTACGTGAAAAAAGTTGACTTTGCGAGACACCAACATGACCGAGACTCGATAAAGTAGGGCTGCAACCATGGACATTTACATATTGACATGCAAATCAACAGTAATATAAAGGGGCTGTTCAAATTAAAGCTAACAATTCAATCCTTATTTGTTCATGTTCAGTTCCCCCTAACGTTTAGACAACATTAAAGATTCAATTTGTAGCTATTGTGAGACTTGTTCTGTTCGTCTTACTAGGTAGTCAGTATGATACTCTGAATAATACTTTGGAAAGCTTAAATATTTTTGTGGCTAGTAAAAGCTAGTAAAAGTTATTGCGTGGGTTTAGATAGGCATAGGGGTATCGGTTAAGTCTCTGTGGTCACCATTTGCTACTGAGGCACTGAGGTTTGGCATTTTGCAATTTTGGGTGGTCGCTTACGAAAAATGCTGTTGCAGGGCCGTTGCAGGGACGGTGAATTTAACTATATATGTGGTCAAAGAGCGTAGCGTTACGAGTGACACGCGGCCTCACACAACAACCTATTTCAAAAAACACAGTCTGGCTGTGACCCATATGACGTGCCGCTCGTACGGCTGATTTAAAGGTTACATCAGGTTGAGCCATTTGTTTGTTAACTGACGATTGTATTCCAAGCCACTAAACTATAAAGTGGACCTTCAATTCGCATCCTTTCAGCTTCCATTGAACAACTGAATAAAACATTTCTGCAACGTCGAGTCACTTCAAATATTAATAAATTCGCACTGTTTACTCGATCTACTTACCACACGTTGCATCGCCATATGTATAGCATGTTGATGCGGCTCGATAAAACCAGGAAGAAGAGTCTGGTTATTTAGATAAATGACTTGAGTTGATGGACCGGCCAAAGCGAACACCTCTTTGAGTCTTCCAACGGCTTGAATTGTGCCACCTTTAACGGCAAGGGCTTCAGCAGAAGGGTTCGCTTCATCCATAGTGATGATATTTCCTCCGTGAAAGATATAATCGGCCTTGTTCGACATTTTCTTCCAATTTCTACGCTAGACAAAAATTGAGGTACGGTACGTCGTTTTACGTCACGCCATGCTATTTTATTCCATATCAGTACTGTAATTTACCGTTGATTGCATCTACCCGTGAACGCACGCGCCCAAAACATGTTTTTACTTGACGTCAAACGTCTGCGTTTCAGGTGTCAAACTTTAAAGTTTTCCCGCACACATGTGAAGTTTCAGCTAGTGTTTCACTACTCGCAGGGATATGTTTTCACTCAACAAGAAAGGAAGAAATTATAAAAAAGGCATCCCACTCAGTTCAAGTGCTTTTTTGGTTCTCCATATATATCATTGAAGGGATTTTCGCTGACTTTCCTCAGATTTCTTGACTGCGTTGACAGTGAATTGAACCACGAGACACCGAAGGAACTTCACATTTGGGTGGGAAAACTTTGAAAGCTCAAACGTTTGACATCACGTGAAAACATGTTTTGGGCGCGTGCGTTCACGGGTAGATGCAATCGACGGTAACGAATTTTAGCAAAATTCACGTGCCACATATACGTTTAGCTACTTTTAACAATGTTTTTTTTTTTCATGAATTCGCGAATCAGATGTCTTTTAGTTGTTTTCACGTGTCACACTAATTTTTGCAAACGTTACGTTTCACCCGTAAGCCCTTTGCCACCGCCGTTTAAAGACGTCTTTAAATTAGTTTAGTTATTTATGTATTCACCTTGTACCTACCTCTTGTATCTATTTAGACATTTCCTTTTACTCTGGTATGTAATTTTCGCACCACTGACCTTTGCCATATAAGCCCCTGGCTTTGACTTTTCATCTATTGTGCTACTGGTTGTTTAGACTAATAAAATAAATTGATTATGCTTAGTCAAACGACCCTAAATTGTGATGTATTGTGATACCAAAAAGTAAAGTTCATATACATCTTGTGTGATATAGGTCATCTATGTAAAGAATCAACATCATCATCATCATCACCACCACCATCATTACTGTACAGGGTGTACGGCCGCAATGCAGGTCGTACTCTGTCAGTATGCAAAGTCGTAGAAGAGTAATGTAAGGGCGCGTACAGTCCTGGAGTCCGTTTCTCGAGTTTCTTTCCCGGAAAGTGTTTGTCAGGTTCGTTTCTCATTGATTGGTGGTAGGCTTCGAATGAAGTATAGTCAACTCTCTAATAGCGACCACTTCTGGTAAGCGACCACCTCCTGTAAGCGACCACTTTGTAAATAACCGTTTTATTTTTCAGTTAACCCTTTGACTCCTAGCCGTTTTTACATTTTCGGAGTGATTTTCCACCTATAAACGATGAAAAGCAATTCGTGACTCTTTATTTGAACTACCAGGGAAAAGTGGTGCTGTCCTAAGGCACTGGAGGCTCAAGGTTTCTGAAAACGTCATTTGACGTAGCTATTTTTTCTTCGCGAAGCGACAACAATGGCCCAAGTTCGGTTTGCTTGCGATTTCTGCTAAATTTACAGCCATTTTTCATCTTTAGCGGCTGCCTGATGAGCATCATTAAGCGTGACGGTAGCTAAGAGTCCACTTTCTCAAAGAATCAAGCAAGGTGATGTACTTTGTTGTTGAATTTGGCTTGTTACTCGACGAACTGGGAATTTGGCCGGTCGAACACTTAGTACCTTTGGGACTCGACTATTGATGAATTTCTCGACCTACCGCCACATATTTTGGAATTTCTGTGTACTGAAGATGACCACGAGCAGGAAATTTTGGTGGTAGGTCAGAGTGGCTGTAGACTTAGTTTATATGTGAAAGAATCGGGGGAAGGAACGGGCGCTGTCAAAAATTCTCGTTAGTTCCCAGCATGCAATGCGCTCAAGATGTTGAAAATGTCGGGAAGGCCCGAATGCACTGGAACAAAAGGCTGTATCTACGCTCCGGAGAAGAATATGAACAAAAAAAGTCATTTCTAAGCTAGAAAAAGGACTGAATTTCGTTATGATGGTTGAATTTTGGCTTTTCGACGATGATTTCCTTAAAAAACATGAAGGCGAAAAGGGGCATTTTTGTCGTTTCTCTTTGACGTTAAAAACGGTCAGTTTCGTTCTTGTCCAAACTCAAAAGGCCATATTTGGTAAAAATCGCTAAGTTTCTTGCATTTATTGGATATCCAAATTTAAAGGACATTCCATTTCGTGCTCACAACTAACAGTTATGGCAATATTCGTGCGATTGGGAAAGTTGCAATGTTTTGAGGCATGGGAGTTTTTTACGGGCGGTTCTGGGCGGTTCAGGTGTCAAAGGGTTAAATACTGTTTCAAGGGCTCTCTCGTAAGCGACCACTACTCAAATTTCCGACCGCGACCAGTTTTTAGGCCAAAGTTTGACATATTCTTTTGTTTTCTGTTTCCGGTAAGCGACCACCCAACATGATCACGTATGATCGTTTGAAAATCTTTACTCAGAAGTGACAAAAGTCTAGATTTGACGTATATGCACCCCATGTTTGACGCTGCTTTCCTGGGTTTTAATTTCGATCCGGTGATTTTGATTAACAAGAGACACATTGACAAATACACTCTACTGGACTTTTCCCAAAAACTGTTGTATGTGAAAAAAATCTAATAACTTAATTTATATTTGCATAATTGTTGCTGATAAGGTAATATCTTTACGTAATTAATCAGCCAATCCAATATTGAGCTTATTTATTATTTTGTTGATTTTTCCCGTAAGCGACCAGTTTGTCGTGTACCTAGGGTGGTTGCTTACGAGAGAATTGACTGTAGTCCAATCTCTATTAATCTTGTAATCATGTCAAAAATGTTTTCAAGAGTTTTGAGAAACGCGCGCCTGTTTTAGGATCAGTACATGTCAGGATATGCCTTTGAGGGAGGTAGAGAGCATCCTCTCTCAGAAGAGTCTGAAGATGCCCCCCTCCCCACTCACATAACACGAAAAGGGCTATTCCCAGGACTATCTCACCAGGGAGGAGGTGTGTTTACGGGAACCTTACAAGTCAGGATCCCATCAAGTTTATATCACTGAAATATTCTATTCACCCAGTTTTTGGTCAAGACCCCTCACTTGACATAAGGACGATGACATCAGGATATGCATTCAACATAACAGCGAGCACATGTAGTTCACTAGATCGGGTAGATCCGAGGTCTCCTTTTGGTAGGAGAACAAACTGGCGCTAGTTCATGTCAGGAGTAAAACCCACACCTATGTCGCTTAAAAGTTGCTAATTTGTTTTGTAACACCCCCTTTGCTAACTGGTATCAGTCTACCGGTCATATAATATATTACAGGGTTCCTACTCTTTATTGGAGTAGAAATTCAAGGACTTTTCAAGGACATTCCAGGGCTCAATTCCAATTTTTCAAGCACTCCATCCAGTAAAAAATGCCATTAGAATGTGACACAAGATGATCGGATTTAAGGGATAACTGCCAGAATTGTTCAAGTCTAAGTCTTTTCTTGTTCTTCCACTAAGTGGAAACAGTCAAACAGCAAATTTCAAGGTTTTTCAAGGACCCAATGTACTTTTCACGGACTTTCAAGGTCTTGAATTTTGATTTTCAAATTCAAGGACTTTCAAGGACTTTCAAGGTGCGTGCGAACCCTGATATTACAACTTAACTTTCATGTTTTGATTCCTTTTGTCATTAGCAGGTGGATTGCTGTGTTTTAAAGACTAGTTACTAATGGACCACTTCGACAATGTCACACAAAATTACAATTTTTCATACATTTACATTTACCATTTAGGTCTGTCGCTCAAAACTGAGCATTTTAGACCGCTCTAAAAATCAAGTAAGTAAATCACGTAAATCAACTAATCTAAGTAATCAAGTGTTAGTAAATGTCTGAAAATGCATTTTTAAAAGCAGCCAGTGAAGTACACAATGCTGTTTCCCTTCGGAGTT
The DNA here is from genome assembly GCA_016490735.1 of Pachyseris speciosa. Classification (NCBI taxonomy): domain Eukaryota; kingdom Metazoa; phylum Cnidaria; class Anthozoa; order Scleractinia; family Pachyseridae; genus Pachyseris; species Pachyseris speciosa. Next base: position 263,045 of record JAEMWC010000155.1, read on the forward strand.
GATTCCATTCTGTAATTGCCCTTCGGTAGAAGCAAAAAACAACCTCCATAGATTGATTTATCATGCCAAATTTAATTAGTAAATGTGCGAGGTTTCATAAGAATCCGTCACAAACTTGTGGAAATATGAGACGCCAAACTTGCCAATTTTTACAGAGAAATGTGTGGCAGGGGGCAAGCTATTGCCCTCTGCCATACATTTCTCTGTAAAAATACCCAAAACGAAAAAACACATAACAAATGTTTTCTCTTTCAGAAGTTTAATTTGCTATGTTCAAATTTCGCTCATTTTTACACAGATTCTTGAACAGGTGGCTCGAAGGTCTCACGGTCAATCTTGGCACCAGTCTCATCCACGGTACTGTGTGATGCTCCCTCACCATGCATCTCCATCAACTTGCCAACTGCACAAACACAACAGAGTACAAGACTGTTTATATCAATGTGGCTTGGAATCTATTTTGCGCAGAGATAAAGAATGATAAATTTATCTTCAAGAAAATGTCTCACAAGGTTCCAATGGGAGCATAGACTATGAGTTGTCCATTCTTTTACTGATGACTACTGAAAGCGAGATAACAGGTGGCAATTTTAGCACAAGCTGACAAGTCATGTTTTGCTCACTGTCCTGTCCTGTCCCAAATAAAAATTAGGGACTACAGGTACGTTTAGTCTAGTAGGACTAAGGAGCAACGTGACTGGAAACAAATTTACCATTCTTTGTCCCAGAATACAAGACAGTTCAATGTTTTTTAAAATAATAGCGTCACACTTTGGACAAAAGTGATACTACAGCTGTACATGTACATAAACAACACCACAAGAAGGTACCAAAATTGTTTCAGCAAAATAATATTAAAGAGAAATATGGTCTAAAAGATTCAACCAGAAATAACATTTTCTGAACATATGGTTCAGTGAATTAGCTTAGGATAGGTCACAGTGCTCAATGCTGTATGCATTGCATTTAGACAATCTATTGAGACAAATTGGGCAAGGTCTGTACACTGTAGTTCCACCTAATCAGAAAGATTCCAGTTTATTCTTGTAGTCAGCATGATAATAGTTTTCAATAAATACTGACATAGAGTTAATAATAATATCTGTGACACGCTGCTAGCTAGATCAATGCCATCCAAAACAACATCAAGAAACCTTAAAGGGGCAGTATCATGGAATTTGGGTCTGAATCCAAACATGCATTTGGAAAGTGTCCAGAACACTTAACAATTTTGCAAATTTCCTACAAAGTACATGTAATATGTGCATTGACACTATAGCAAAGATATCAGTTATGTCACCTATTGTTATTAATATGCCAACCAGAGAGCTAATGGCTGGTGAAACAAAGAATTCTTTTGTTTAACGTTTTGAACATTTAAATGACAAAAACGATGTTTGTAAACAAATATCTTCCCATTCGCAGTTGTCTCTAGCCATGGATGATGATGAGGACATGGATTGCAACTTGAAAAAAGTTAGGTTAACTTTCTTCAAGTTTCGTCATAGTGTCCAGAAAAAATCGCTATAAAATAATACTACTTCTTTTTCCATCCAAGAAATAATTAGGAATCTACCTCTTCATGTTAGATGGGCCGATCACGTAATAGAATAAAGTACTTCCTCACAGTTTGAACAACTCAGTTATAACAAGAATTGCCGTGACAGTGCCCCTTTAATTAATTATTTTACATTACATGTAGTGCTCACCATCAAATTTGGGTTTCTTGAGAACCTTGACCTTCCTGATGAACACATCATGAAGGGGATAAATGGATTGACATGCCTTCTCAATGTCACGGCCAAAAGCATCTGGGATTCTGCAATTGTGATAAAAGCAATGACAATAGGGCCATTTATATGGGAGAAAATAAGATGCGCAACTGATCGTTGCGAACTGATCGTATAAATGGTACAAAATAAGCGTTCGAGTCTTATTTAAGTCGCGTCTTACATAAGACGCGTCTTATCTCAGAACAGGGTTTTCAGCTGTTCTTATTTTGTCAGCGTCTTAATTAAGACGCGAACTTCCTCGTATAAATGGTTTCGCGTCCTAAATAAGACATGAACTGCAAGTGCGCTTGCATAAAAACAACAGAAACATGAGCTTGTCTTATGATTAGATAGCGTAATTAAATGCAAAGCTTTGCAAAAGATGGCCGGGAGAGCCAAAAGTGAATTCAGCACCTTCCTTCTTTAACCTTCTATCAGTCTTCTGACTCTTCTCGGATTTCTGTTGATTTCCTTGTATGCTACGGCGTGGTCTTCATAAGAAAAAAAATCTCTGAGAAATAACAGGACAGCACGCTTTTGTTTCTTGCTACAGCGTTCCATCTTGGCGGGTAAGCGAGGCTGTATCAAAAATAAGACGCGAACCATTTATACGAGATCTTCGTGTCTTATGTAGGACGCAAAGGTATAAACGGTACAGTTTGCGTCCTATTTAAGTCGCGTCTTAGATAAGACGCATCTTATTTCCTCCCGTATAAATGGCCCTAATGTTATGCAAAATCAAACCAAAATGAAATTTTTTTTTATTATCTTAGTAAACATCCTGTTACCACCAATGATTTCTTTCAAACATAACAGTGTACTTTGACATGTTGCAATTGCCCTTTTATTCATGTATGTGGCCAACCATGGTTTTTCCTGGAGGCGACATGATTAGACATGGAATTTGGAGGTCCCAATTTACATTTTGGTGAAAAATTATACTAAGTGAAAATGGGGTATTGCGATAATAATGATAAAAATGGAAATGGCAATGATAATGATAGCAATAATGACAATGAATAATGATGAAGATGATAATTTAACCCATTGGCACCCGTGCCGGCCAAAACTGGCCGTAAAAAAACTTCCATGCTTCAAAACATTGCAACTTTCTCAATCGCACGAATATTGCCTTAACTGTTAGTTGTGAGCACGAAATGGAATGCCCTTTAAATTTGGATATCCAATAAATGCAAGAAACATAGCGATTTTTACCAGATATGGCCTTTTGAGTTTGGACAAGAACGAAACTGGCCGTTTTTAATGTCAAAGAGAAACAACAAAAATGCCCCTTTTTGCCTTCGTGTTTTTTAGGGAAATCATCGTCGAAAAACCAAAATTCAACCATCATAACGAAATTCAGTCCTTTTTCTAGCTTAGAAATTGACTTTTTTTGTTCATATTCTTCTCCGGAGCATAGATACAGCCTTTCGTTCCAGTGCATTCGGGCCTTCCCGACATTTTCAACATCTTGAGCGCATTGCATGCTGGGAACTAACGAGAATTTTTGACAGCGCCCGTTCCTTCCCCCGATTCTTTCACATATAAACTAAGTCTACAGCCACTCTGACCTACCACCAAAATTTCCTGCTCGTGGTCATCTTCAGTACACAGAAATTCCAAAATATGTGGCGGTAGGTCGAGAAATTCATCAATAGTCGAGTCCCAAAGGTACTAAGTGTTCGACCGGCCAAATTCCCAGTTCGTCGAGTAACAAGCCAAATTCAACAACAAAGTACATCACCTTGCTTGATTCTTTGAGAAAGTGGACTCTTAGCTACCGTCACGCTTAATGATGCTCATCAGGCAGCCGCTAAAGATGAAAAATGGCTGTAAATTTAGCAGAAATCGCAAGCAAACCGAACTTGGGCCATTGTTGTCACTTCACAGATAAAAAATAGCTATGTCAAAATGACGTTTTCAGAAACCTTGAGCCTCCAGTGGCTTAGGACAGCACCACTTTTCCCTGGTAGTTCAAATAAAGAGTCACGAATTGCTATTCATCGTTTATAGGTGGAAAATCACCCCGAAAATGTAAAAACCTCCGGTAGTCAATGGGTTAATATCTACAATTTACAAGTTGCAATATTGTAATTTCTTTTCATGTACAATACACAAGGTGGACACAATAATTGAAGGTCTGGGAATAACACTATGCTAAGTGACTTTTTGGCTGAATGTGTTTTTTGGCCAGTGTTTTCTCCAAAACTACAGGGCAATGCTTACCACACAAAACCAAGCCCGTGTGTGAAAAATCTGCTATTTTTGGCCGAAATGATAATGATGATGATGATGATGATGATGATGATGATAAAAAGTCAGTTTTAATAGCATAGTGTCATTCTGAGGTCTTTTATTATTTAGATAGCATTCTTGCTGGTAATATGGACTACAGAATACTTACAACTTGTTGACAGCATCTTTCAAGTCACCAGTGCTGACATCGCGTGTGATGATGTCCACCATCTTCTTACGAATGGCTTTCACTTGAGAATGTTTGGCGTAAGCTGTCTTCTTGATCTGGTTTGTTCGTTTCTTGGTGAAACCGATACAAAACAGCCTCAAGAGGTACCCGTCAGTGGTCTTGACATCAACAGCTGCTTCAATCAATGTCTGATTGAAAGTAAAACAAACAAGTAAGAATCCACATTGAAAATAGTCAAACATGCTTTGGACACAAAATTTTATGATGTGACGGTGTTTGGCACCTAACTGTCACCTTAATCAAGCATGAGTTATAAGAATAAAGGCAATGATAAGAAAGGATAAAAACTTGAATGGCTTGACATTTGATTAAAATAATTTTCCCATTTAGTAGTAAAGAAATATTTGGACAATAAGTACTGAATATAATATAGGCGCTAACATTGGGGCTTACCAATATGAGATTTCAATGTTTCCAAAACTGTGAAGACTTAAAAAAAACAATTCAAGGAATTTGTCAACCTGGCTTGCAAGTCGGCAGAACCAGTTGTCAAAATAGCCACAGGCTGGCTGACTGACTCATACAGTCTAGTTGGATTATAAAAGGTTGCATACATGCACAAAAATTTGCAAGAAAAGCAAAGGCACTCTTGGGAACAGTTTTCATTAGGGAGCTTAAGCAATAATGACGGTAATGGAGTTAAACAATAGGTTTAATGGGCAAAAACAATCATTCTTCACAACCATTATATGTTTTGGTACACTGTACATTTCTTTGCTGTCCTCATCAAAACAACAACAGGGATCCATATTTCCAAATGGTCTGCTGAGCAGCAACAAAATTGATACAACTTTCTTGAATTTTCCAGCCATGTTTCGACGGTGCATCCGTCATCATCAGTGTACAGTTTTGAAATCGCCGTTGAAATTACAAGGTTTGTTACATTGCGTTTACAATATTGTGTGCTAAATAGTTTAAACAACAGAGATAGAGCGACTTACAGGGAGAGTGTCAGGATCCATATTTGCAGTTGTCCGGTCGTCCGAGACGACTAAAAAATCGTACGGAGGAGTAAAATACAGTAACTCCAAAACTCATCCAAAGTTAAGTTTACTCTACCAGAACATGTTTTCTCTTAGCTTTCATATCATGTTATCATGTACAATGTACCTGCATTCTGATCACTTCTCATTCAATTGAAACTTTCAGAGAATAACATGCAACTTTCGTCTGCAATGAAATTATAATTCTGGGTGCCATCTTAATTGATGATGCAGTATTTTCTATGAAATGTTTGGAGGCTCAATTTCCCTGTAGTTAACTGCTGGTGCATGTGTATGTATTTCTTTAGAGCTGCATTTGCACAAAACATGACAGCTGATCGAAACAAGATGTGGTGATGTTTTGCCGCCATCAACGACGAAAAAAGGGGAAAGTCCACATTGCAAACAGTTACAACTGGGGGCATATCATTTGGCGAACACGATAATACGGCATCAGAAAAATGCGTTGTTCGCTTCTTTTGGAGTCTATAAAGATTCATGAGACCCCCGAAAACCACGTGAAGGTACTGCAATTGAGGAGGGCAAGCAAATTTTTGGCAGGGCAAGTACATCATCTGGCATATTTGCCTGGAGCTGAAGACTTTTCTAAATAAAAGGCCTTGATGAGGAAACATGGTTACTGGTTCTGAAAACACACAAGGAGAAGGAAAAGAATAGGCAAATGTGAATTACAGTTGTACAGTAAAACTGTTCATCATCATGGCTATACAATGTACATGTAATCTAACATTTCCAGATAAAGCCAGACTGTACATAGTATAGCAATCACTCACTTATAAAAACAAAAACATTTATTTCCAAGTTGTACAAAGTTATGATAAAAACTCAACTGCTTGTAAAGTAGTGCAAACACACCATTATCACAGGTAGCCCGTTCCCAGAAGCAGACTCATTCAAACATTCAACTTCCTATTCTTGGCCGACAAGTTCGTGTGAAACAAATCAGTCTTGAGATATGTTTGAAGCTAACAAATACTTAGCATAAAAAATAAAATACAACTGTGATCGGTGCATCATAGCAGCATTGAAGAAAAACCTTGTCTGTAAAGAGAGTGTATTTATTATTTTTACCATTGTAATCAGTGAATTGCATTGTAACAAACAGATTTGTCATGAACCCCAAGAACCTGTAAACATAATGACATGATTCCACCGGGAATCGCTGGTGTGAGGAAACAAAACTATTCCTTGCACAAAAGTCAAATAAATGTGTTCGGCGCTTCATAGAACCTTTGAAGAACGATCTTGTCTGTAACGAGACTAATTTTACCGTTTGAATCAGTTCATTGTGCTGAAGAGAACTAAAGATTTTTTTTCAGTGCTTGCCGAAGCCGTAAATAATATTCCCAAGGGACTTGTGGTGGCTTTTGTATGCAAATGAGGCATAACATATGACAGCCAACTGTTCATGAGATCACCACCGGTTTGCGATGGATTCTTATGAAAACTCATATATTTACTAACTGCTGCATGATAAATTGATCTATGGAGGTTGTTTTTTGTTTGCATTCATAATATGAAAAATTATTATATTCCATGACAATGTCGAAGAGGTCCACATGCCAACCTCACTAGCGTATGGGAAAAAGAGTCTGCAGTGTCAAAACGTTTTGCCTACGTTTGGTCAGTGGTTTCTCCAAAGTCGTTTTGATCAATCGTGCCATACCATATAGATTGTAAACGTGGCTATTTTTTTTAATTGGAATGCTCCCATCTAATGAAATCCTAACAATTCATTATTGTAGAAGACATATAGCTTTCTAAAAAAATAGTATTTTGATCGTAAAAAGTGACCGAGAAAACCTCGAGCCATTTTGGTACACAGTCGGTCTTACTTCAGGCTTCCGAAAGTCGAACTTACTTACTTACTTAATGAGACCGTAACATAGAGGCTACTGGCTAAAAGCCAGTAACCACAAAAACTAATATGGATCCCTGCAATAATGTGAAATGATCAAATTTTTATGTTCGCTGCGACACCGAAAATTCACGCTGGCTCATGCGAGCTAAAAATAACAACACAGTAGACTTTGCTTGCAAATAAATTACTCTTTTTAAACAGCACATCATAAAAAGCCTTCGTTGTATATCAAATTTCAGCCTTGAAGAAAGAGTATTTTGCCGTTTTAATTGTCTCTGTACGCCTTGTAGAAGTGGAGATATCACTATTTTATATTTGCTGCGACGCCGAAAATCTGGTGCAAGCTAAAAATAACACAGTAGACTTTGCTTGCAAAGAAATTACTCTTTTTAAACAGCACATCATAAAAAGCCTTACAGTGTATATCAAATTTCAGCCTTGAAGAAAGAGTATTTTGCCGTTTTAATAGTCTCTGTACGCCTTGTAGAAGTGGAGATATCACTATTTTATGTTTGCCACAATGCTGAAAATCTGATGCGAGCAGAAAATAACACCGTAGACTTTGCTTGCAAAACATTACTCTTTTTAAATGGCGTATCATAAACAGCTTTATAACGAATTTCAACCTTGAAGAATGAGTATTTTGCCGTTTTAATCGTCTCTGTGCGCCTTGTAGAACCGAAGATATCACCATTTTATGTTTGCCGGCTGTGACGCCAAAAATTCACACTCACTGGTGCGAGTTAAAAATAACACAATAGACTTTGCTTGCAAAGAAATCACTCTTTTTAAACGGCGCATCATAAGGTTTCTATCGAATTTCAGCCTTGAAGAAAGAGTACTTTGCCGTTTTAATCATCTCTGTGCACCTTGTAAAACCGGAGGCATCACTATTTTGTGTTTGCCGTGATGCCGATAATTCATGCTCGCTGTTGTTTCAGTTTTGTGGTGTGGAAGTTAAATAACAGAAGTTGAAGGCCGTTTTAAACAAACAATGAGACATCAACTAAAGGAAAACAATAAGCTATCTCATACATACTGATGAGCTTTGCTGCATGCACGTTTTCCATGCACAATGCATTAGTGCAAACGCGTTAACGCATTTCTTGCCAACGCGTTTAATGCGTCGATTTTTGGCCGCATATCTCTGAGTGGTAATGTACTTTGAAAATATAACAATTGTCAGTGGCAGTAGTCTTGAACAAAAATAATGATACAGCAATAATATCACTGCGCCAGTGACCTTTGATGGGAAAAAATAAATGCACGTTACAAACATGGATTTGAACTTCAAGAGTTGACACTGAGCTGTCGCTTTTACAACTGGACAAACAAAGAGTGTTTCAGTTTTGTTAGTTAATGATAATCACACATGCCCTACGTTGAACTTTAGGCATAATAATTACTTAACGTTACAAAAGAATTAGTGTTTCGAAACATTGCCAATGCATTGAAAAACGTTGGAAAATCATTTTGAAACATTTGAAATAATTGCCCGCGTTCATTGGTAAACGTTGTAAAGCATTACGAATCATTGGCGACTGTTGCAATGTGTTGTAACACATTCAAAATGGATTGAAATGCATTTCAACGCTATTTTCATTAAGCCCGGTTTTCCCAAATAGGGTCACAAATTCAAGGCTTTGTTGAGAATGTGACCACATGATGGTAACTTTTTCTATTCTTTAATGCTGAACATTTCTGCTAGTTTAGTTCTGGGACAGTCTGCTGACATTTTAAAAGTTGAACAAGTCGACATTATCTTGAAAGAGTTACAACGGCAAGAAGTTATATTTTCAAATGATGTTTTTGTTGCCATTGCTGTCATCATTGCTCAAGCTCCTTATTGCCATACAAAGTACTGACCTGCCACTTCTTGACCAATGACCTCAGTTTGTCTGTGGTCATGTCCATGCCATGGAAGTTGGTGAGGCAGTTCTTACCCTGCACATCCTCAACAATGAGTTTAAACTTCCTGAATGCCACCTCATCATTCTGAAGGTCAGCCAGTGATGCTTCAAACACACGCCCCTTGAGACCATCAGAAGCAATTTCTACAGAGAATAAACTCAAATATTATATTGGCAAATACAAACATTTTACCTTTGTGTTATGTAAATAGTAAGAATTTCAAGTGTCCCCAATCTTACATGCATGCAGAAATTCAGTTGTTTGGTAACTACAGTAGTATCACCCTTGCTGTTATAACCCAGACTAGAGCAAAGCAGTGCAAATCGTGGAATAAACAAAGTGTGAACACATGATGGCTAAGTGCACAGGCCTTAAAAGTTAAAAATACACTTAAGCTGCCAGAAGGCAACTAAGGAAAACCAGTTGTTGAGAAGAGAGTTTGGCAAAATTTCCGCACAGCCCCATACATTAATTACATGTATGTATACATTTTGTGACCCAAACTCTATTCATGCTCACCATTTTTGGAACAGGGTTGGTATGACAGTGATGCATGTATAATTAATGTATGGGGCTGTGCGGAATTCTTTCCAAAAGTTTTAGTGGTTATGTTACAGGTTAAATTTGATCTCAGGTTATTTTTTATTTAACCTAGGTCAAAATGAAATTCCTTTGTCTTCTTATAATTATAGATTAGTGTTAGGAGACAAAGGAATTAACATGTAACAGTTGCATGTACAGTACCGGACAAAAGTAAGTTGACAGTCTCTTTCGAGTCTCGACTCGATCCTCAATCCTCGATTCTCGCGAGAATCAAGGATCGAGCATCAAGGAATGACTATTGAGAAGCGAGACGACAAACGAGACTTGCAAAAATCAAGAAAATAATGAGCTTGCTGCTTGACTGAGGCTAATCGCCCGACTAATCGCACACACACAACTGGGAATACGAATGAAATACTTATTAACCTGCAAAAGTTTCATCGATAGGATATCTTTTCCAAACAGTGTGTCGGCATGTGCAACACGTATGTAGTTCACAGTAAACAATGTGAGCCAAATTCAAATCAAAGAACTTTTGCCGATTGTGACCTCTCACGCTAAAATGTTCATTACGACAAGCAAACAAATAAGAGATGGCTAGACAAGCAGAAGAAACATCTGACTGAACAGCCAAACTGCTCTTTTACAAATACTGTAATTATGTATTTCTGTCACACGCATCACTTTGCCATGTTCCTCTGGGTTAGACTGCTCTGATTTGCGATCTGTGGAAAAATATATATTAGCTGTTCAAAGCAAAACATTTTCCAACAGAATGATGGAAACTTTTGACACAAATAAAGCTGCATTCGTGGAGCCACTTTCAGTGATGGAAATGATTATTAATAGCGCAATTTCAGACCATCTAAAATTATTTTTGAGAGCTGCTATCGTGTCTAGCCACAATGAAAACACAAGTTCATCGTTCATCCTCATTGCATTGAAATGTATTTTTCATTTTTGATCAAAATGTTAGAATATGCTTGCTTTTACAAAGAAGAAATGTAGAAATACGAGAAACATTGCATTGCTTATTACTGTTATTAATAATAGTTATTTGGGTGCTTGGTATGTTATAAGCTCATATCTCTTTTTCAATGTTAACATCAGTGTTTACATTTTGATTTAATTGCGCGATAAAGCTCCCTGTATCACTTTTATATTTAACATACAGCATTACCTTGTACTTTTAAAATTAAGACACGGAGGGACGATTTTCACTTTGGAGTAACTGCAGAACATCCTGCCACATTGACTTTGTCACTGAGAACTGTGAACAGGCGCGCTCTCAAATTACTCTCCTTCGAGCGATGCTCGATCTGTTGCAATAGCCGCTACTGCTTTTTCTTTTGAAACAGTTCCTATTATTGTTTCATCAAGGAGTACATCGCTTTCTTGAAACTTGAATCGAGTATGAATAATCGAGAACGTTTCACCTAGGTGATTTTTCCGAGAATCGAGTCAAGTTTCGAGTAAATCAAGTAGTCCTGATTCTAGACTCGATCCTCGATTCTCACGAGGATTGAGTCAAGACTGTCACTTCAGTTTTGCATGGTACTGTACATTAAATAATGCCAGAAAATCAAACAGGGCACAGCTTCACTTCCGATTGTAGCTGTACTCAGCTAAGAAACCCTATAGTCGCACATTCAAGTTGTAGTAATATTAACGGTGCCCTCTTTTTTGGTGAAGATTATAGCACTGTAGCCACAAAATGTGACCCTCCACGGGAAAACGTACACTAACGATTATCTGTTAAACGTTAGAAAACTAATGGTTAGTTAACGGATTGCTAACGACTTTGAAGACCTACTAACACTTAGTACTGATGTTCTAACACTCGGCCCTGACCTTCTAATGATTTGTCCTAATGCTCTAACAGTTTGTTCTAACGCTCTAATGGTTTGTTGACTAACGTCACTAATGGATATGACTAACGCTCTAACGGGCAAAGATCAGGTGCTAACGGTTTGACTAACAATACTAACGGTTTTTATCAATGTTTCTAATGGATGACTAACGTATAGTTTTAGACCGTTTAACGGAAGGTCACTAGTGTACATTTTCCCGTGAAGGGTCACAAATACCAACACAGGAAGAGATGTCATATTGTTCTTCTACAGTTTTTAATTTGACTTATTTCATATTTTGATATTTTCATTTGCATGATTTGCAAGGTTAGCACTCATTCACAGGGATGAAAAGGACCTTTAGGGTCAGGGTTAGGGTTAGACGGGTTAGGGCTAGGGTTAGAATTAAGGTTAGGGTTAGGGTTAGGTTTTGGGGTTAGGGTTAGGTTTAGGGTTGGGGCTAGCATAATTAATGAGGTCCTTTCTATCCCTGTGAACGAGTGCTAACCGATTTGCAAAGCGAACCAACG
>JAEMWC010000155.1:280000-322500 GCA_016490735.1 Pachyseris speciosa
CTGTAAAGGGGTGATGATTTTTTCAGCACACTTTTTCTAGAACATACACACATTGCACACAAATTGGGCTATTGACTTCCTCCTCTCCACCTTGATCTCAAAAAGGAAAAACCAGAGAAAATTTCTTAGTCAAAGAAAACCCTTTTCAGCAAGATAGAGTAATGAGTGCTGAGCTACCAGTAGATGGATGATCTTTCTCTGCAAAAATTAATGTCAAGGAAACCGTGAACAGCATCAATGAACCAGGCAAAGAGGGCTGGTGTGTGTTATAAATTATTTCTCTTGAGCTTTGTTTTTCTCCACCTTTGCTACATTATTGTAAATTATCAGCTGTAATCTTTATTTACTTGTTTTTCAGACCTAGCTCTGATGTGTGTGGTCGCAGATTTTTGGTTGTGGAGAGGCAGTCATTGCCAGAGTGTCACAAATAAAGTCCATTCATTTGATCTTGTAGCCAAAAACAAATTTGTTACAGCAGCATGCAATATGGCAAAGGTTGGTTTAATAACTGCTCAGACTGGAATTCATGATGTTTGCTTTCCTTTGAATAATTTTGCAAACTGGTTACACTTAAGGTTACCAATTGTACGTTCGGGGTATAAAATTTCGATTTTTATTTTTCTCCATAAAATGACCTAGTTTTACAGTGATCTTTCAAGCAAAAAAAAAACACAATTCAAAGCGAGTGAATATTCACCTAGAAATTGGTTAAAAACCTATTAGGACCAGATGTAAACATGGATAATATGTTAAATTATGCGAATGCAGCCAACCATGCGATTTGCACAGGAAATATTGCATGTGAAAAAGTTGCTTTGCTTACATGAAGGTTGATGTGCACTTTTAGTATTTTTGATTATGACGATGGGTCAGGTAAACTTAGTCAAAGCTGGAGAATATGTGACAAAATGATAAACCAGTGAACTGTTTGAAGCATGAGAGTTTGCATGCAGATAAAATTACGCAGAAAATTTCCACAGTACATGTAGGTGACCGGAAGAAAAATTAGCGTAAATTGATTGGCAGGTGGTGTTTCTTTGTGTAGTGAAGATTTTTTTCATGCACTGTTTTCGCAAAGTTTATTTTGTCTTGAAGAGGACACTTTCAAGAGTTACAACTCGAGGGCAATTTGTTTGATTTTGATCAAATTTGGACAGATGCTAGATTAACTTACCTTCAACAAAAACATTTTGGGGAATTAGATTATTCAAATTATTCACTGAGAACCATTTTCGTGTGGTCGCTCCGTCTTTTTTTCTAGCGAATTTGAAAATGCTCTGTAACTTTTGAATGCAGTTGAATAAAGGAAAACCCCAACACCTTTTTTTAGCTTCTGGGTTCCAAACTTTGAGAAAAATATCAAATTCCCTAGTAAATACAAAAATCACATTTAGTTGTAGCTTTCAAACGTTGATTTACACCTTTGAGTTTAGACTCGACAGAGCTTTCAGTAATTCACTTTCTCACAAAATTAATGAAATATTCGAATAGCTAGTTCAATTAGCTTTAATTTGATATGGGGTTTGTGGTATCTGGGGTGTAATCCGGAGCCGCTACAGCCCTTAGATTAGAGACACCCCTGAAGATACATGGTAACCTTAAATCAAATAAATAAATAGCTCATTTCTTTTTGGATTCTGATTGGCTCATCATGTGGTCATATATGTGGGCCAATTAGCACAATAATTAAAGGGTTTTATTCTTTTGTAAGTAATCAATTTGTTGAAATTGCTTCAAATTAAGAAAACTACTGCTGTACATAAGGGTCGTGGATCTGTATGTCACTAATAGAAAATAATAAAGCTCAAGTTAAAATACACCTCATTCATCACGAAGATGGCTACTTTCTTGTACTCTAACTTAGCATGATCCATCACCAGTCTGTTAAAATGTCTTTTAAATAAATAGGAAGTGTTGATTTCTTTTTGTTCTGATGGCTGATCCTGAGGTCATAGAGTGGGCCAATTAGCACAATAATTAAAGGGTTTTATTCTTTTGTAAGTAATCAATTTGTTGAAATTGCTTCAAATTAAGAAAACTACTGCTGTACATAAGGGTCGTGGATCTGTATGTCACTAATAGAAAATAATAAAGCTCAAGTTAAAATACACCTCATTCATCACGAAGATGGCTACTTTCTTGTACTCTAACTTAGCATGATCCATCACCAGTCTGTTAAAATGTCTTTCTTTAAAGGTTCCTTTAAATCCAGGAAGTGTTGATGTTGCTGTGTTTTGTCTTTCACTGATGGGAACAAACCTTGAAGATTTCCTGAGAGAGGCTCATAGAGTTCTGAAACTTGGGTAAATATTTTGTTCATCCTTCGTTCTTTATTTTCATTACAACTTATTCAACAAAGAGGGTGGGACTCTTATCGCATATATTGACTAACATTGTACTACTTTGTCCATATGCCCACTGCTAAGTGGAAAAGAAGTAAACTTAAGTAGTTTGTATTTGAATTATTATTCTTATGATCTTATGGCATTCTACAGTTTGAAACAAAGAGGTGCAGTACCGGGCAGATGTAAGTTGACAGTCACTCGAAGCTCGAATTTCGTGACTCGAACCTTGATCCTCGATACTCGAAAGCTTCAAGGACCGAGGCTCGAGTCGAGTGCATCAAGTTTCGAGTCGAGTGAATTGAGTATCGAGTCGAGCACTTCGAGTTTTGAGACAAGAAAACAAAAAATGTTTCGCGTGATTAGTTTTTCACATGTCTTAACAGAGGAGAGTTTACTGCAACCTGATCATAATAAAGTAAGCAACTTTCACTCAAGAACATTACTGTGTTGTGACAAGTATCCATTCGATTCACAAGAAGGCGATGCATGCATGCAGACTTCAGTTAACTCGCTCGACATCTGCCAATGTTAGAGTGTCGTAAATGTTGATATTTACATTACACACTTTATAACGATAACTTTGCATAAAACTCTTAAGGAACGCTTTGTAAATAACAAATAAATGCACACTGCTAGGCAAAAAAGAAGAAAACTTATCTGTCTGTGAATTACTTGCAAGTTCTTTTTATGGCAATTTTGCTAATTCAATGGCATTTAGCTTTTGTCACTGGCAACTTATGGTAACATTTTTGAAAACATATTGGTAGCTATGAAGTAACTACTGGAAGTATTTTCAAGTAGTTAAAGTCCTATTAAGGTGAAATAGATGTAGCATATTATTAAGATTTATACTGAGTGGTTAACTCTTTAAGCCCTGATATCAGCATGCACAATCTCCTCATTGTTCTCCATACAGTTCCAGTGGAGCTGGTTAGGAAAATTTGTGTCAACTTCAATACATTCTTCTTTGCTGCTCATTTCCTTTATTCTCATGACCTGTGTGCAGAATTACATGCAGAAAAAGCTTGTCACTGTAAGGGTTTAACATGTAGGACTTTTACCCTAAAACTCCCAAGCATTAACCCAATCTTTGTCACATTTTCTTGAACAACAATCTTGCTCTTCATTACCTCTTTACATGGGACTACTCGTTAGCAAACTGAAAAATCATGGTGGATTTACAATGTAACCATGATAAAGTGGCAGATCCCACCCTGAGTGAAAGGTACATGTAACCCTCCAGGTCACTTTAAGCCTGAAATGTTTGTTCTAAATGACATCCCCTATTTAGCTACTTTGATCGAAGAAACCTTCAATCACAAGGAGCACAACCAAATTTTCTGAGCGTGTGACAAGAGAAGCCTCTGCAAACCCATGTTTTGACAGAAACTGATGATCACTGAATGTGGTTGACATCATTCTTATCTAAGGGCTTCCATTTTGATCATTCATTCCTTGGTCTCCAGGAAGTGTGCTATAAGTACCTTAACACATGTCATTGTCCCATTCTAGTGGTGTTCTAAAAGTGGCTGAAGTAACCAGTCGTGTAAGTGATACAACAGAGTTTACCAAGTCCCTCTCAAGACTAGGATTTAAACTTCAAAAGGAGGTAACTCCACAATTTTGCAACGCTCAGGAAACAGGGATTTCCCTGTGCTTTGTGTCACTGGTTTAAAAATAATTATCTTGCACATGTAATTCCATAAATACAATTTACACACTCAAAAACTTGGAATCTCTTATAGCAATACATGTACCCTGTACAGTGGAAAGGAGGGGGGAGTGGGGGGGGGGGGGGGGGGGGGGTGGGGGGGGGGGAGAGGGTAATTGGGGAGGAGAGAGGTTTCCTCTCTCCTCTTCCCAACCCCCCTCCATTTTCTCCTCCCTCCCTCTCCCACCCTTTCTACACCTGCCACCCAGGCTAGAACTTTGAAGCTCTTGCATCATTTTATATAATATTATTATTACCTGATGTGAAATAATCATTACATTATTGTTCTTTTCTCCAGGACAGTTCAAACAAGATGTTTGTGTTGTTTGATTTTGTCAAGGATAGGGAATCAGTGAAGGCAGTTTCATCACACAAGCTGGAAGGACTGAAGCTAAAGCCATGCATTTTACAAAAAGCGCTAATTTTTTTAAAAACTTAAAAACAAAATTTTTAATAGTATGAACATGACGCAAATGGGAGATTTTCTTGTGGAAGGGTTTGAAAACTTCTTGTATTGCGGAATGCATCATTCTGTGATTTGCCACATAAAACTCAAATTTCAATCACAGTATGTGAAATGGAATTCTTTTAAATTTGAGAACTTGGGAAATGGTTTTCGAGTCTTTACTAAAACAGTGATAACTTTGGGAGAATGAATCATAAATGCATAGGAAATGTAAAGGCTTCAAGCAATTCAGAGGCCATGTTGGCCATTTTGAACAAACTGATTTACATTGCATCTGCAGACATAAGGTCACTCAAGTTTTGTGATTTTTTTGTTGTTGAAAGTATAACATCTAGAGCTTATTTCACACATTCTCAAGCAGTCATAAATTTATAGCAGATGGATATCAACATTTTTTGGGCTGTTTGTTATAAAGTATCATCTCTACAACTGTTTTGACAGTGTTGTCATTATAAATTATGGCTTCATGAGAAATGGGGAAGAATTTGTTGTCTTTATTTTCTGATACAAATGCTACAGTGTTATGAAAATGATTTTTAACCCTCCAAATAATGCATCCACAAGCAATGAAATAAATTAAAGTTTTTTATTTATAAATTCCTTGTAAACAATGCAATTAAGTAATGTTTAATAAATGAGCAGGAGTGTTTTATCAAGTTTAAAACAAGTTGCAGCCGAGTGTTTTTGGACTTGACAAAACATGAATTGCTAATTTATTAAACAGCTTAAAAAGCTTTACTGTGTATCTATCCATTCTTACACTAAAATTTAGCTTTTGCATTATTTTGGCCCAGAAAATTAGATATAACATTTAGCCGTGTCTTTATCAGACATAAAGACACTCATTGAAAATTAATTTCTTTATAATTTGTATTTTGTTTATGAATTATTAATGAGTTTCTTAAGTATTGCATAAAATGTGAAAACAAAACCCCTCCATTCAACCCTGCTTTTATAATTTGTTATAAATTGAAATATCTGCATATCTTGGTACTAAAAATAAGCTCTACTTCCTAAGTCACATTTACTGTGAAAAGCCATTAGGGGACTTCAACCCAATACCAACAGACAGATTCTCATAAACTGACCTCAATATGTTTGTGAAGTTGCTACTTGAGAGAATTTGTTTTAACATCAACAGAGTATTTTTGGTGACATTTCCTTTCATTAAGTTTGATCAAGCAAGTGATAATGGTAAGCAAAACTCAAAAGATACAGGTCAAAGGATTGAAATGCATGCAGACGTATAGAAAGGGGGCCTTTGTTTACAATGAGGCCTTCCAAGAGGAAGAAGCAACAAGCGATGTGGCTCCGAAAACAGGTGACTATCTTCTCCTAAAACACTGACAACTGACAGAAATTAGCAGAAAAAACGTGAGGGACAATTCACTTTCCAATCCATGTTGTTTTCTTTGTGACAGACATTTGTCCCTAACAAAACAAGCGAGAGTGGTCTCACACATACAGCATCCATACTGAAGTCATCCTTCAGTCACCGTAAAAGAAAAATTATTGACACGTGTTATGAGTATCTGTCTTCTCAACATTTTTTCTGAATTTTGAGAGGCATCTGTAGACTGCAAAACAGTCGGTTTTTATTTTCGTTCCCAGTCTCACTCTACATTTTCACCCTCGCTTCAGACCTTTCACTTGACAAGATGTCATATTCTACCAACAAAAAATACGGCTGTTTTGCAGTCTAAGGTATCTACGACGAATCCAGATAGAAGAAATTGTAGTTGGTTATATTTCTTTGAAGGCTGGTGCCCCCTGAATGCGAGCAACTAGTCTGTATGAGAAGAATGCTGTTTACTATTTTCAAATATCTGTTTGTTCCAGAGATATTTAAGTTTTAAAAAAATGTAATTTAGCCTTTTTGTTCCAGAGATATTCAATAAATTATTAAAATATGCAAGTTAGCCAAGTGATGATGTCATAAACTCAACCAAATTTTGATCAAATATGATGAAAAAAATATCTCAGCCAATTTGTATCAGAAATGCTTCATTCTTTGCAGTAAGATTCTACTAGCTGTGCTCCACAAGATACTGGGTTCCAGAACTCCCCAATATTAAGGGCTCTGCTGGCCACGGTTGGCTTTCTGTTTTGATATTTGCCAATGGTGCCTTATCTGCATGATTCAGCAAGTCTACTAATAATATTAATTTAGGTCAAGTTTGTGGCCTTGTTAATTTTCCTTTGAGGTGAAAATCACCAAAATATTGAAATCAGATTAGAGAGGACTGGAAAAGAGTGAATTGCCATAGCAACCACATTTTATGTACAGTAGAACCTCTATTATCCAGACTCGTTGGGACTGAGCTGAACAGTCCAGATAATCGAAAATATGAATATTGAGCCAAAACTAAAACTCAATGACTGAACTATTGGAGCGTGAAATTGCACTTAGAAACAAAGAACACCTGAGCAAATCAGAGCTCAGTGAAATACATTGCCGTAGTATGGCATGCGAAAGGTGAAAACGCATACAGATTTGTGTTTTGATGCCAAACAAATTCAGTTTGAAATGGAGTTACATTAGTTAATTTGAAGAGAAAAAGTTTTGCTGTGGATCTTAAATATGGCTAATTAATATTCATGAAAAACTGGAGTCCGGATAATTGAAAAATCTGGATAATCAAGGTTCAACTGTACTTTTTTTGTCATGTAATTACTCTGTAAATAGTGTGAAATAAAACGAATTGAACTGACTCATCAGTCCTCTCATTTGCATATTTCACACATTTTTCAAACCGAAATATCTCCGGAACCAGTGCAGATATTTGCAAATGGTAAATGGCATTTTAAATCTTTCCTGGGATTCTGTGAAAAACCAAAAATTCAAGGGGTAAAAATTTGATCATAGTAGCACTTAAACAATATATTAAGATTTTAAGAAAATGGTAGAAGGAAAAGGAGTAAAGTGAAAAAGGCTTGGACAGAGTTTTATACAAATAAAAAAAGAATGCTTTCAGAAAAATTGTGGCTTAATTTAATAGTCAGAGCTTTAACTGTAGCTTGACCTGGAATTGTTCTTGATAGAAAGTTCCTTTTGATGTCATTGGTTACTGAGGACAGCTTTCAATAATGATGGAAAGTTAGGAGTTCCTGATCCTGTGACTGGATCCCAGCCAGTGGTGGCATAAAACCCTGTATCATGACTCAGACAGCCTTCATTGTGACCAGTGGTAACATCATACAGTGTAGCGGCATTCTGATACAAAAGGGGTTCAGGAACCCAAGGGTGGACTTGTTGTTGTGTAACCGTGCATCATTTAACAACGAAATGATACCTGCAACAGTTGGTGTGGATGCCGATGTTCCCAAGATACCTGGGACAGGGACCATGTTGTTGACGATCCAGAAGTGGTTACACACTGCTGAGATATCGGGAAACCCTCGACCACCGGAATTAAAGTAGGAGGAAGGGGGGATATTGGGACCTGAGTTGGATACTGTCAACTACAGCCTTTCATTGTGACGTGGAAATCATGTGTAGCCATTCTGTACAATTCAGAACCCAAGGGGTTGTTGTGTGTAACCGTGCATCATTTAACAACGAAATGATACCTGCAACAGTTGGTGTGGATGCCGATGTTCCCAAGATACCTGGGACAGGGACCATGTTGTTGACGATCCAGAAGTGGTTACACACTGCTGAGATATCGGGAAACCCTCGACCACCGGAATTAAAGTAGGAGAAGGGGATATTGGGACCTGACTTGAGATACTGCTCAACTACATCATTTTGATATGATGGTCGTGGAAAGATGTTGCTAAACCCACCCCACTAATCTCGTAGCCATATTCACCAGATACTGTGAAGGGGTTGTTAAATGCTGTGCCGCCAACAGTAGTAACTAAGGAGATGATGACGGAAACATCGGCCGGAATTTCTGCTTTTTACAGCCTGCACCATTGTCACACTGGCAAACAAGAATGAGAGACCCCGGACACCAGCCTTCTGGAACTCTACATTCATCCTATTCATGTATGCCACATCAAGTGTATCCTCATCGTCACTGTAGCTTACACTATGCACCCATGGGACAACTGAGAGATTGCTTATGCCCAGAAGCCACTCTAAGAAGGGCTCTTGGGACTCATGGCGCCACCAGTGCTCCAGAACCAAGTTGGCACCATAGCACCAAGACTCATAATGTACTGGGTGTCCAAGCTAGCTTCAATGCCAGAGCGTCGCTGTTTGGACCAATTTCTTTGTCATATTTTCTAGATGCTTGAAAGAACTACCAAGAGATGGAAGAACTCCTTTAAATCTGTAGGGCTGTAGTACTGTCCCAAAAATTGTGCCACCGACTGGCGATTATCTGGATGTGAGCCCACCGTGTCTGACAAATTATACCTCTCTCGTAACACACTTGGAAAGACACCAATGTGGACCTGGTCCCGAGTTAGCATGTTGTCCAGAAAATCCTGGTCAGCAATCCGAGGTGAAGATGGGCCGGTGACTGCTGGAAATCGAAGCACCCCGCCCACAAAGTCTATATGAAAGGCAATGCTCTTTGGAACGGAATAAAGTTCAACTGAACGAATGACGGGTTTCGCGAGTTTGGAATGCTTAAAACGGTAGAATTTGGCACCAACAAGCATCGCCTCCGCAGCTTCAACCGACATCCCGCAGGTCATAAAATCTTTCGTGAGAACCGAGCTGCATTCGCTTGTAGGGACGCCATGTTGACTCAGCCAGGACTGAACTGCCAAGAGCGTTTCCTCGGATGGCGCGACCAACCGGGTAAGGTTATAAAGGGAAAGGTGATGGCCGTACTCTTCAGATCTTGGATCGGAGACTTCCCAGAAGATTCTTTCAAGGGATGCTAGGTTGCGTTGCTTGAGAGCGAAGGTGAGAAAAACGTCTTCTGTTGGAGACAAGCGATCGAGTTTCTCCCATCCCTCCACTTGCCAGGCCTTAACATCGTGGCTTTTCTCCAAGAGAACATAGTCTTCGCTCTGCGGGTAAGCTCCGCAAAGTGTTAGGATGGCAAGAACAAAGGTGGTACACTGAAACATCGCACCCTCCATCTTCAAGCAACCTGATCGGAAGTGCATGAAAATCATGTGTCCTGGGGGTAATGTTTCGGGATCTCAAGCGCAGAGCGTTCTTTTTGACCAGCGGAATATAATAATATAGATTTAGCCCGTAGATACGTAGTGTAAGTATCATATAGTGGTTTACCATGCTCTAATACGGTGTACCACAAAGTACATAGGCATACACTGGCATATATGGCCTTACACGGGCATACATGGCCATACACTGGGGTACATAGGCATGCACAAGCATATATGGGTTTACACGGGCGTACATGGCCATACATTGGTGTACATGGGCATACACAGGTGTACACGGGCATACACAAGCATACATGGGCATACACAGGTCTACACGAGCATACACAAGTATACATGGACATACACGGGTATAAATGGCCATACATGGGTATACATGGCCATACACGGGTATACATGGCCATACACAGGTATACATGGCCATACACGGGCGTACAGGGCTATACACGGGCATACATGGCCATACACTGGTCTACATGGGCATACACAGGCATACACGGGCATACACAAGTATACATAGACATACCCTGGTGTACATGGGCATACACAGGCGTACAAGGGCATACACAAGTATACATAGACATACACGGGCATACATGGCCATACACGGGCGTACACGGCTATACACGGGCATACACGGCTATACACGGGCATACATGGCCATACACTGGTGTACATGGGCATACAGAGGTGTACACGGGCATACACAAGTATACATGGACATACACGGGTATACATGGCCATACACGGGCATACATGGCCATACACGGGCGTACACGGCTATACACGGGCATACATGGCCATACACTGGTGTATATAGGCATACACAGGTGTACACGGGCATACACAAGTATACATGGACATACACGGGTATACATGGCCATAAACGGGCATACATGGCCATACACGGGCGTACACGGCTATACACGGGCATACATGGCCATACACTGGTGTATATAGGCATACACAGGTGTACACGGGCATACACAAGTATACATGGACATACACGGGTATACATGGCCATAAACGGGCATACATGGCCATACACGGGCGTACACGGCTATACACGGGCATACATGGCCATACACTGGTGTATATAGGCATACACAGGTGTACACGGGCATACACAAGTATACATGGACATACACGGGCATACATGGCCATACACTGGTGTACATGGGCATACACAGGTGTACACTGGCATACACAAGTATACATGGACATACACGGGTATACATGGCCATACACGGGCATACACGGGTATACATGGCCATACACGGTATGCATGGCCATACACGGGCGTACACGGCTATACACGGGCATACACGGCTATACACTGGCATACACGGCTTTACACGGGCATACATGGCCATACACTGGTGTACATGGGCATAAAGAGGTGTACACGGGCATACACAAGTATACATGGACATACACGGGTATACATGGCCATACACGGGCATACATGGCCATACACGGGCGTACACGGCTATACACGGGCATACACGGCTATACACGGGCATACATGCCCATACACTGGTGTACATGGGCATACACAGGTGTACATGGACATACACGGGTATACATGGCCATACACGGGCATACATGGCCTTACACGGGCGTACACGGCTATACACAGGCATACATGGCCATACACTGGTGTACATGGGCATACACAGGTGTACATGGGCATACACAAGTATACATGGACATACACGGGTATACATGGCCATACACGGGCATACATGGCCATACACGGGCGTACAGGGCTATACACGGGTATACATGGCCATACACTGGTCTACATGGGCATACACAGGCATACACGGGCATACACAAGTATACATACACATACACTGGTGTACATGGGCATACACAGGCGTACACGGGCATACACAAGTATACATAGACATACACGGGTATACATGGCCATACACGGGCATACATGGCCATACACGGGCGTACACGGCTATACACGGGTATACATGGCTATACACGGGCATACATGGCCATACACTGGTGTACATGGGCATACACAGGTGTACACGGGCATACACAAGTATACATGGACATACACGGGTATACATGGCAATACACGGGCATACATGGCCATACACGGGCGTACACGGCTATACACGGGCATACACGGCTATACACGGGTATACACGGCTATACACGGGCATACATGGCCATACACTGGTGTACATGGGCATACACATAGGTGTACACGGGCATACACAAGTATACATGGACATACACGGGTATACATGGCCATACACGGGTATACATTGCCATACACGGGCATACATGGCCATACACGGGCGTACACGGCTTTACACGGGCATACACGGCTATACACGGGCATACATGGCCATATACTGGTGTACATGGGCATACACAGGTGTACACGGGCATACAGAAGTATACATGGACATACACGGGTATACATGGCCATACACGGGCATACATGGCCATACACGGGCGTACACGCCTATACACGGGCATACATGGCCATACACTGGTGTACATGGGTATACACAGGTGTACACGGGCATACACAAGTATACATGAACATACACGCGTATACATGGCCATACACGGGCATACATGGCCATACACAAGTATACATGAACATACACGGGTATACATGGTCATACACGGGGATACACAGCTATACACGGGTATACATGACCATACACAAGTATACATGGACATACACGGGTATACATGGCCATACACTGGCGTGCATGGCCATACACGGGCATACACGGCCAAAGACGGGCGTACACGGCTATACACGGGCATACATGGCCATACACAAGTATACGCGGACATACACGGGTATACATGGCCATACACGGGTGTACATTGCTATACTCGGGCATACATGGCTATACACGGGCATACATGGCTATACACGGGGATACATGGCTATGCACGGGCATACATGGCTATACACGGACATACATTGCCATACACAAGTATACATGGACATACACGGGTATACAAGGGTATACACGGGCGTACACGGGTATACACGGACATATACAAGTATACATGGACATACACGGGTATGCAAGGCTTTACACGGGCGTACATGGGTATACACGGGCATACATAGCCATACACAAGTATACATGGACATACACGGGTATACATGGCCATACACGGGTGTACACGGGTATACACGGGCATACATGGCCGTACACAAGTGTACATGGACATACACGGGTATACATGGCCATACACGGGCGTACACGGGTATACACGGGCATACATAGCCATACACAAGTATACATGGACATACACGGGTATACATGGCCATACACGGGCGTACACGGGCATGCATGGCCACACACCAGTGTACATGGCCATACACGGGCGTACACAAAAAGTTGTAGCTCAGTAATATTATTGCAAGTTTGGCGTTGTGAAGCACATTTCGGTCTCGAGTATGGCCCGAGGCCGCAGGCACGGTTTTTCCCAGTACGGACCGACCTAGGCCGGCAAATAACAAAATTGTATATCATCCTTTTCATGGGAGAGATATTTACTGAGAAAACTTCATGGTTCTTGTGGGCAGTCAAATCCTGAGGCTTCATCTTGCTGTGCTTCTGATTATAACCGAAATGTATAGCCGAAGGAAACAAAGTAACATTTCAGAAGGCTCGTGAAATCGCGCGTACAGGGGAAGCTACTAAACTCCAATTACAGGCCATGACAAACCCCATCCAAGTTAACTCCCCAGGCAGAAGAGAATTGAGCAAAGGCAAAAACAAGCCTAAAAGTAAGCCGCATTGGGGGCAAAGAGGCCACAAAGGAAAGGAGTACAAACAGGTCGACCGACCGACCCAGACCCTGATGAAAGAGTTTTCTTAGGGATTCTGACTGCAGAACAATGTCAGGACACAAATAAGTGTGCAGGTGAGATTGATAATATCCAGTCGGAAGGACATGGTAAGAAAGCCATAGTTGAAATGCAGCTAACTACCAAGCCATACCACAGGCACACCACACCAATAACGTGTAAGACAGATACTGGTGCAGAGATGAATGCAATGTCCAAGCGGGACTATGACAAAGTGGTTACACAGCCCCTAGAAAGACAACTCATTCCACCGCAGTGCAAAATCACAGCTTATGGAGGACACCACATAAACAGTCTTGGCTCCTGTCAGTTGTATCTACACCACAATGGTGATGTTAAGGCAGTGTCATTTGAAGTTACCGAAGTCACAGGCCCGGCAATGCTAGGATGCAAAACTTGCAGTGACTTAGAACTTGTGAAATTTGACTGCAACCTTACACAGGGATCAAATGTACAAGACAAGACAAAGCCGTCACCCGATAGTCAGCAGAGTGCAAATCTCACACCCAACTCACCAAAGAGGAACTCCTCAGTGACTACCAGGACCGCTTCGAAGGGCTAGGCAAGTTCAGAATTAAACCATACCATATAACCATTGAACCTGACGCAGAACTCGTCATTCATCCACCGCGCTCGGTATCAGTCCACTTACGAGAGCTCTACAGGCTAGAAATCGACAACATGCTAGAACTTGTTGTCATCACACCAGTTGACATACCTAGAGATTGGGTAAACAGCATAGTTCTGTCAGAGTCAACAAATGAAAAGGGAGAGATTACCAAGCTTAGAGTATTCCTAGATCCCCGGGACTTAAACAAGTGGGTCAAGAGGGAACAACACTACTGCAAAACAATCGATGAAGTGGTGACTAAACTCAACGATGCCAAGTTCTTTACACTTGTTAATGCTAAGAAAGGGTATTGGCACGTCCCACTTGACGAATAAAGCTCCTACCTCACTAGCTTTTCTAACCCCTTTGGTAGATTTCGTTTCACCAGGCTGCCCTTTGGTCTATATGTCTCCCTCTCAAGACATATTCCAAAAGAAGCTCGACTCAGCCCTCGAAGGCCTCACGGGTGTCACAGGCATTGCAGATGATACCTTCGTCTTTGGCTCTACAGAAGGTTAACATGACAAGAATTTAGCCAACCTCATGGAACGTGCGCAGCAAGAGGGCATAGTATTTAACAAAGAGAAGTTGCAATTCAAAAGCGAAGAGATTAGCCTCTTCGGACACACCTGGACAGCCCAAGGTGTAAGACCTGATGACAGCAAAGTCCCAGCTATACAAAACATGCAACCCCCAGAAGATGTCAAGAGTCTTCAAAGTTTCCTAGGCTTGGTCAACTACCTCACACGGTACTCAGCCCCCTGGCCACCATTACTGCTCCTCTCCGTGAGGTAACTAAGAAAGAGGTAACCTATATGTGGGGGCCAGAACACGATCGTGCATTTAATGCAGTTAAAGCTGAAGTGTCCACCCTCGGTGTGCTCAGATATTTCGACCCCAACGCCAGGTGCTGAGGTACCTATTGCTGATGCCTTGTCAAGAATCTCACCACAACCGACATCTGGCAACAACCAGCTACCTCAGTTTGACATACACCATGTCACCAGGTCGCTTACTGCATCGCCAGCGAGACTGCAGCAGATTCGGGAGGAGACGGTCCATGATTTTCACCATGAGCAAACTGAAAGAGATGGATTACAAAGGATGGCCATATAAGAGAGAAAAATGCCCAGAAGCACTGCACGATTTCTGGAACTTTCGAGACGAGTTAACCATTGAAGATGGGTTAATACTTAAGGGTGATCGCATCGTTATCCAGCCATCCTTTCGACAGGAGATGTTAGAAATCATTCATCAAGGGTATCTGGGTCAGGAGAAATGCCTGCTCCGAGCCAGAACCTGCGTTTTCTGGCCAGGCATCACCAAAGTTGTCATCAGTCTCGTACAATAGTGTAATCCTTGCCAAAGACACCAACGCCAGCAACAGAAAGAACCAATTCTCCAGCCAGAACAACCAAGTTACCATTGGGAAAGGTTAAACTCTGATTTGTTCGACTTCAAGGGCCACCAGTACCTCCTTGTCTCAGACCAGTATAGCAAGTTTCCAGCCATCCGAAAGGTTTCAAGCACCACCTCCGCAGCCGTTATCACTCATCTTAGAGCAACACCCCTCTACCACCACCTGGGATCAACAGCAGAGCTGCTAACAAAGAGAAAGTTCGGAACACTGTTACTTATGTCCCACCGTGCAAACCTTACAGATGATTCAGCACAAGTTAGGGAACAGTTACAACGACAACAAGACCAGCAAGGCCACTATTTTAATCTGAAGGCACGGCCAACCCTAGAACCACTCCATCCAGGCCATCCAATAAGAATCCTCGATCACCAAACCAAGACCTGGGAACCAGGCACTGTTGTGAGAACAGCAAAAGCATCAAGGTTGGATACAGTTAGGAATAGCAAAACAGCAGGTGTACCGTTGTACAAGATCACACCTCAGGCCGGACCATGCGACACCCCATACGCAACATCCACCCCTGATGGTAGTACCTAAAGTTGTCATACCACCATCAATACCTGGGAATGGAACTGTTCAGCCAGCAGGAGACAGTATAGAACCTAGTTCCCCTGCAAATACTCCAAAGCCCTCCGAGACAAACAGCAGATATACTACCCGATCTGGACGTACAGTGAATCCGCCAGATAAGCTGAACATTTAGACATTAAAGAACTTGAGGAACTCTATGTATAGAATGTTCGATTGAGGCCTAAAACTGCTGTTTAAAAGTAAAAACTAAAATCCAAGCTTTCGCCGATCAACGGCATCATCAGGGATGAGAAAATATTCCGCGCGTGCTATATATATGCAAAGAAGGTGTAGGGTGAAATGTGTAAAAGATGTGACGTATGTATGCAAGCTATAGAAATAAACTGTGAGTAGAATAAAAGCTCTAATGATGGAGTGTCTCCAACCAAAGGATCTCTAAAAGCGCTAGGGATAAAATAGAATATTAAAAAATTAAAATAGAAGGTCTGCGAATTCAGTACATTCTTCTCGGGAATTGAGTGTGGGCTTGTACTTTCTAATGTAAAATGCTTCATAGAGGCGTAAATTAGCGGGGTCGTTTTCGCTCATGATTATCTTGACCTCAATGCCTTTGTAGTCTTCGTTCTGGCAGGAATGGATGTGTTTTTTAACAGAGGAGTTTGCGTTATTGATATGTTCTCTCACGCGATCATGGATGAAGCGTGTGGTGCTACCAATGTATTGTTGACCGCAGCTGTTACACGTGAGCTGGTATACAGCATTTCTTCGTAGACATAATCCGGTGTTAGAGATAGGGCATTTGTCTCTTGTGCACTTGCGCTCCGTGGGGGTGTGGGATAGGGCTTGTCTGAGAGTGTGGGATTTGTGGGCAATGCGTACTGAAATGTTTTCTTTTCTGAAAATGTTAGTGATCCTGTGATTGAGTCGTTCAGAAATGTAGGGGATCTTAAGATATGACCATTCTGTGCTGCTAGGTTGGGGGTCTCGTTGAGGATTTTGTGGGCGTTTTGTCTGCTCTATTCTGTCCTCTGGATAACCGTTGAGGCGAAGGATGTCATCGAATGTGTTTAGGT
This sequence comes from Pachyseris speciosa, assembly GCA_016490735.1. Classification (NCBI taxonomy): domain Eukaryota; kingdom Metazoa; phylum Cnidaria; class Anthozoa; order Scleractinia; family Pachyseridae; genus Pachyseris; species Pachyseris speciosa. Next base: position 297,113 of record JAEMWC010000155.1, read on the forward strand.
GTTGTTTGGCAGATGTATTTGAGGAGCATCTGTCCTTGATGCGTTTTCGCTCGTTGCGAATGAAGTTGAGTTTGGATTTGATTGGCATAGCTGACTGATGGTGGACGAATAGTGGTTTCTTGGCTGGTTTCTTGTAGAATTCAAAAGAGCTGATGCCATCTTTGGATATGGTGACTTTGAAATCGAGTAAAGACAATGACAAGCCATTCGACGTTGTTTTTGGTTTTTCAATTTCGAATTTCAAATTAGGGTGTACATTGTTTATTACGTCGTGGAAGTGGTCAGCTGTTTCTTCATTAGTTGTTTGGAGATAGATATCGTCAACATATCTCTTGTAAGGGCTTATCATTAGGTGCGAGGAGAGGGCGATGGTTTCGAGTTTGTCCACCGCCACCAAACAACGACTCTTATTCCTCCGTCAATGTTCCAGACTCAACATCTTCCCAAAGACAATCGCAAATCTCAAACTACCATATGATTATGGGATCATATCCATCACTGAGAAATCTAAACTGAGAACCAAACGCTTCGTTCTGAACGAAAACAAGAAAGCACTTCGGAAAGTTATCGCCATCAAACAACACGAACAACAACAACTCAACGAAAGGATAACATCGCAGTTCTCACCTGAAGCAGCATCCCAGATCCGCTCCCAGAGATATCTGGCATACAACACCGCCAGCAACCTACACTGCAAAAAGTTCCTAAAACTACTGGATAACCTCAGAAACAATAGTACCAGTTACTACAACTCAGATGATAATTCACCCAACCCAATAAATACAGCTTCTAACCGCGACGACAACGGTGACACAAGCAACACCCAGTCCCCAAAGACACCAAATGAAGCCAGCTCTATATCAGCTTCCAACCGCGACAACAACGGTGAGACAAGCAACACCCAGACAACAAATGAAGTGGAACTAGTCACTGACCTCACACATAACCTTAACACCCAAGAAATCAACCTCCTATCCAAAGGCCCCAAGTTCAGCCTCTCCCATGGAGTAAATGAACACACAATCACGAGCATCAATATTGCGTTCTACCGACTAGCAAACCAAATACGATGGAAACATTATCGCGAGTCAAACCCTCAAAAGTCAGATTTTCTCACCTATCCACAGACCCGACACATCTACAGACCCCAGTCTGAAGACGAACTGGAAAACAAGCTGCAGAGGATTCACCATAAACTCCAAGTCGTTCTCAATGCGCTACAACCCCAACCGAAGTGGTCGAATATTGACGAAACAGACAAGAAAACTATAAAAGAACTCAAAGAGAAGAACTACGTATGCCTCCCCAGTGATAAAGGCACCGAATTCTGCGTGATACAACAAGACACATACACACGGGTCGCCCTTGATCACCTTAGTGACGCCAACACCTACCAAAACGTGCCCCGCATGACAGCCAAGACAGTTGAAAATAAAGTTAACGCAGCCTGGAAGAAGATCTGCCTACAAAATGAATTCCCCCCCTTTGTCCAAAGGAGCTTCCTCGCGTCAAACACGGATCTGCCCAGGTTTTACCATCTCATCAAGACACACAAAGCAAGCCCTGACATCAAAATACGACCCATCGTATCCAATACCAATGGACCCACCCAACAACAAACTCGAAACCATCGCCCTCTCCTCGCACCTAATGATAAGCCCTTACAAGAGATATGTTGACGATATCTATCTCCAAACAACTAATGAAGAAACAGCTGACCACTTCCACGACGTAATAAACAATGTACACCCTAATTTGAAATTCGAAATTGAAAAACCAAAAACAACGTCGAATGGCTTGTCATTGTCTTTACTCGATTTCAAAGTCACCATATCCAAAGATGGCATCAGCTCTTTTGAATTCTACAAGAAACCAGCCAAGAAACCACTATTCGTCCACCATCAGTCAGCTATGCCAATCAAATCCAAACTCAACTTCATTCGCAACGAGCGAAAACGCATCAAGGACAGATGCTCCTCAAATACATCTGCCAAACAACACCTAAACACATTCGATGACATCCTTCGCCTCAACGGTTATCCAGAGGACAGAATAGAGCAGACAAAACGCCCACAAAATCCTCAACGAGACCCCCAACCTAGCAGCACAGAATGGTCATATCTTAAGATCCCCTACATTTCTGAACGACTCAATCACAGGATCACTAACATTTTCGGAAAAGAAAACATTTCAGTACGCATTGCCCACAAATCCCACACTCTCAGACAAGCCCTATCCCACACCCCCACGGAGCGCAAGTGCACAAGAGACAAATGCCCTATCTCTAACACCGGATTATGTCTACGAAGAAATGCTGTATACCAGCTCACGTGTAACAGCTGCGGTCAACAATACATTGGTAGCACCACACGCTTCATCCATGATCGCGTGAGAGAACATATCAATAACGCAAACTCCTCTGTTAAAAAACACATCCATTCCTGCCAGAACGAAGACTACAAAGGCATTGAGGTCAAGATAATCATGAGCGAAAACGACCCCGCTAATTTACGCCTCTATGAAGCATTTTACATTAGAAAGTACAAGCCCACACTCAATTCCCGAGAAGAATGTACTGAATTCGCAGACCTTCTATTTTAATTTTTTAATATTCTATTTTATCCCTAGCGCTTTTAGAGATCCTTTGGTTGGAGACACTCCATCATTAGAGCTTTTATTCTACTCACAGTTTATTTCTATAGCTTGCACACATACGTCACATCTTTTACACATTTCACCCTACACCTTCTTTGCATATATATAGCACGCGCGGAATATTTTCTCATCCCTGATGATGCCGTTGATCGGCGAAAGCTTGGATTTTAGTTTTTACTTTTAAACAGCAGTTTTAGGCCTCAATCGAACATTCTATACATAGATTTTAATCATGCTGCTGAAGGACAACATGAACAGAACTTGAGGAACGTTCATTTGTTAGTTGCAGAGAACCGTTAATTGAATAACCACTTGAAACAAGTTGCAGTTTTGATACACACTTTAAAGACATTGATTAAGCATCAGCATGAACTTTTAGAAAGCTAAAAAAAGGGTGTTTGCCGTTCTTCCTTTTTTATTGAAAGCGGAATGTCACAGTATCACGTGTTTACCACGTCACGTGCTCATTGTTATGTAACTAGGGCTGAATGTCTGTAGCCGCTATATTGGAACACGTTTAATAAATCACAAAGCAAGACACATAACGCCTTGGGTTTCTTTTGGTTCAATTTTAACCCTGAGAGTATGCTAGAGGAATTTATCACCGAGACGCCTGCAGTTAATGATTCAATGTCGTTGACTATTAGAGTGGTATCATGTGCGAATTGAGATATAATTGTTTCACTGTCGTCAGGGAGTGTGATTACGCCATTTTGCTAATGATTGGTTCCTGGTGAATTGTGGGTAGATCCAGTCCTTTGTAGGGGCAAACGGCCATTCTAGAACGTAACTTGAAATTGTATTTTTCAAAATTTATGATTGGCTCCTTTCGATCCCGTCTGATGGAATAAATTTTAAAACTGGCTATCTTTACAAATCATACACTTAGTTGTAGTCCACTGTCGGCGATCAAAATGGGGTTGACAGACCGACGCGACTCCTGCTGTGTGCTCATTGTGTTGTTCACGGCCTTTACTGAAGAGGTATATCTTTATGCGATTTACCTTTTCTGTAAGAAATCAAGGGAGGTTCCTTGAATATCTTTCTGAGTAATGGTTGTTCTTGTATTAAAAGCCATTGTGTCCAAACATGTTAACGATGTCTGAAATTGCGTCACGGAGGGTGGAAGTTTCTTGTGCGTTCTCTGTTTCTGTGTTAGAGCTGTTTTTCTGTCTGTCCGCGTAGTTAACTTCTGAGAGTATCTGTTCGACCATTTTCTCAGGGTAACTTCTAGACATAAGTCGAGTTTTAGTAGCTCTTGAAGAAAGAAAAGATTCAAAAAAGGCTCATTAATCTTACAGTACTAAACACTTACAAAGACAACAGACAAATTCTGTCTTACTGAACTGGCAAATGCTTTTTTGGTCGTTGCGACAATCAAAAAAGGAATTTCCGGTACATTCAGAGAATCCGATTTTGTGACAGTAAACGAATAAATGAACCTAAGTTATGATTACTCTACCTTCTGTTACAGATTTCGTTAACTGTGTTTACAAAGTTTATTTTGTCACTAACCCCTTTCTCTAAATGCATGAATCGAGTTGAAAAGTGTAGAAAAGGATATCACCTGATTTTTTTGAGTTAATAAAATATGTTAACTTCTGGACAAATCTTATGAATTAAACGGAATGATATGCATTTTAAATATTTTTAGAGTTAGTAACCTCCCCTCACTTCAAATTGGAGGAGCTTCTACCCCGTTCGTGACGCAATTTCACGAATCGTTACCATGTTTGTAAAACATACTAATGGACAAATGGCATCTAATATAAGAGCAACCATTACTCAAAGAGATATTCAAGGAACCTCCCTTGATTTACACACCAGGAGTCGCGTTGGTCTGTCAACCCCATTTTACTTCACAAGCAGAAGACTTCAACTAAGTGTATGAATTGTGCGACAGTGTCCACCACCTTTAGCCAAGCACTATTCTCCCGTGAAAGTACTTTTTTATATATGTCCTTTACTTTGATTAAAAACAAAACACAAACAGCGGAGATAAACATGGTAAACCAACGCATTTTATATAGACTTGACGTTTCGTATGCTGGGCAACATACATTTTCAAAAGTGACCGATACAATTTTTGAAAACTGTTTATATACTTTTAATGCATTGTTTGTGTTTATCTTTAATCAAGCTACGATGGCCTAACAACAAGAGTTTATATGATACAGTCTTTTACTTCATTTAGGGGGCTGGATCAACTTCCTAAGGCGATATTTCATTGACTTTTATATTGTAAGTTAACACGTCAGTGAAAATTTTCTTCGAAGCTATCTTGTAGAGTTCTGGAAAGAATCACTATTCGATTTCTTTATTAATTGCTTATATCTGTCAGTACTGTTTCCTCATTCCCAACAATAAGTTGTGATTTGAGATAAAACGTCTTTCTCACGCTAATGAGTTACTGATTTTCTCAGGATTAAAGAAATAATTATAGTTGGACTCTCGTCGTTTTTGATCCGGTGGTTTTTAGATCTCAAAATGGCTTCTCTACCTTTACGTTCCTGTAATTCTTTTAGCCGTTTCGTAAGAATTCAGTTAGATACTTACAAGAATAAGTGTTTCGGAAATGGACGCCAGTGTATGGACGCCAGTGTATGGACGCCATGGACGCCAGTGTATGGCCATGTATGCCCGTGTATAGCCATGTATGTCCGTGTATGGCCATGTATACTTCTTTATGGCCATGTATGCCCGTGTATAGCCCTGTACGCCCGTGTATGGCCATGTATGCCCATGTATGTCCAAGTATACTTGTGTATGCCCGTGTACGCCCATGTATAACCATGTATACTTGTGTATGCCCGTGTATACCTGTGTATGCCCATGGACGCAAGTGTATGGCCATGTATGCCCATGTATAGCCATTTATGTCCGTGTAAACCCATGTACGCCCGTGTACGTCCATGTATACTTGTGTATGGCCATGTATGCCCGTGTATAGCCATGTATGTCCATGTATACCTGTGTACGCCCGTGTATACCCGTGTATGTTCATGTATACTTGTGTATGCCCGTTTATAACCGTGTACGCCCGTGCATGGCCATGTATACCCATGTATGTCCATGTATACTTGTGTATGCCCGTGTACGCCCATGTATGGCCATGTATACTTGTGTATACCTGTGTATACCTGTGTATGCCCATGTACGCCAGTGTATGGCCATGTATGCCCGTGTATAGCCGTGTACGCCCGTGTATGGCCATGTATGCCCATGTATGTCCAAGTATACTTGTGTATGCCCGTGTACGCCCATGTATGGCCATGTATACTTGTCTATACCTGTGTATACCTGTGTATGCCCATGTACGCCAGTGTATGGCAATGTATGCCCGTGTATAGCCGTGTATGCTCGCGTATACCCATGTACACCTGTGTACATCCATGTATACTTGTGTATGGCCATGTATGCCCGTGTATAGCCGTGTATGTCCGTGTATACCTGTGTACGCCCGTGTATACCCGTGTATGTTCATGTATACTTGTGTATGGCCATGTACGTATGCCCGTTTATACCCGTGTACGCCCGTGTATGCCCATGTATACCCATGTATGTCCATGTATACTTGTGTATGCCCGTGTACGCCCATGTATGGCCATGTATACTTGTGTATACCTGTGTATACCTGTGTATGCCCATGTACGCCAGTGTATGGCCATGTATGCCCGTGTATAGCCGTTTACGCCCGTGTATGGCCATGTATACCCATGTATGTCCATGTATACTTGTGTATGCCCGTGTACGCCCATGTATGGCCATGTATACTTGTGTATACCTGTGTATACCTGTGTATGCCCATGTACGCCAGTGTATGGCCATGTATGCCCGTGCATAGCCGTGTACGCTCGTGTATACCCATGTACGCCTGTGTACGTCCATGTATACTTGTGTATGGCCATGTATGCCCGTGTATAGCCGTGTATGTCCGTGTATACCTGTGTACGCCCGTGTAAACCCGTGTATGTTCATGTATACTTGTGTATGGCCATGTATGCCCGTTTATACCCGTGTACGCCCGTGTATGGCCATGTATACCCATGTATGTCCATGTATACTTGTGTATGCCCGTGTACGCCCATGTATGGCCATGTATCCTTGTGTATACCTGTTTATACCTGTGTATGCCCGTACGCCAGTGTATGGCCATGTATGCCCGTGTATAGCCGTGTACGCCCGTGTATGGCCATGTATGCCCATGTATGTCCAAGTATACTTGTGTATGCCCGTGTACGCTCATGTATGGCCATGTATACTTGTGTATACCTGTGTATGCCCATGTACGCCAGTGTATGGCCATGTATGCCCGTGTATAGCCGTGTATGCTCGTGTATACCCATGTACGCCTGTGTACATCCATGTATACTTGTGTATGGCCATGTATGCCCGTGTATAGCCGTGTATGTCCGTGTATACCTGTGTACGCCCGTGTATACCCGTGTATGTTCATGTATACTTGTGTATGGCCATGTATGCCCGTTTATACCCGTGTACGCCCGTGTATGGCCATGTATACCCATGTATGTCCATGTATACTTGTGTATGCCCGTGTACGCCCATGTATGGCCATGTATACTTGTGTATACCTGTGTATACCTGTGTATGCCCATGTACGCCAGTGTATGGCCATGTATGCCCGTGTATAGCCGTGTATGCTCGCGTATACCCATGTACGCCTGTGTACATCCATGTATACTTGTGTATGGCCATGTATGCCCGTGTATAGCCGTGTATGTCCGTGTATACCTGTGTACGCCCGTGTATACCCGTGTATGTTCATGTATACTTGTGTATGGCCATGTATGCCCGTGTATAGCCGTGTACGCCCGTGTATGGCCATGTATACCCATGTATGTCCATGTATACTTGTGTATGCCCGTGTACGCCCATGTATGGCCATGTATACTTGTGTATACCTGTGTATACCTGTGTATGCCCATGTACGCCAGTGTATGGCCATGTATGCCCGTGTATAGCCGTGTACGCCCGTGTATGGCCATGTATACCCATGTATGTCCATGTATACTTGTGTATGCCCGTGTACGCCCATGTATGGCCATGTATACTTGTGTATACCTGTGTATACCTGTGTATGCCCATGTACGCCAGTGTATGGCCATGTATGCCCGTGTATAGCCGTGTACGCCCGTGTATGGCCATGTATACCCATGTATGTCCATGTATACTTGTGTATGCCCGTGTACGCCCATGTATGGCCATGTATACTTGGTTATACCTGTGTATACCTGTGTATGCCCATGTACGCCAGTGTATGGCCATGTATGCCCGTGTATAGCCGTGTACGCCCATGTATGGCCATGTATACTTGTGTATACCTGTGTATACCTGTGTATGCCCATGTACGCCAGTGTATGGCCATGTATGCCCGTGTATAGCCGTGTACGCCCGTGTATGGCCATGTATACCCATGTATGTCCATGTATACTTGTGTATGCCCGTGTACGCCCATGTATGGCCATGTATACTTGGTTATACCTGTGTATACCTGTGTATGCCCATGTACGCCAGTGTATGGCCATGTATGCCCGTGTATAGCCGTGTATGCTCGTGTATACCATGTACGCCTGTGTACATCCATGGATACTTGTGTATGGCCATGTATGCCCGTGTATAGCCGTGTATGTCCGTGTATACCCGTGTACGCCCGTGTATACCCATGTATGTCCATGTATACTTGTGTATGCCCGTGTACGCCCATGTATGGCCATGTATACTTGTGTAGAGCTGTGTATACCTGTGTATGCCCATGTACGCCAGTGTATGGCCATGTATGCCCGTGTATAGCCGTGTACGCCCGTGTATGGCCATGTATGCCCATGTATGTCTAAGTATACTTGTGTACGCCCATGTATGGCCATGTATACTTGTGTATACCTGTGTATGCCCATGTACGCCAGTGTATGGCCATGTATGCCCGTGTATAGCCGTGTACGCCCGTGTATGGCCATGTATACCCATGTATGTCCATGTATACTTGTGTATGCCCGTGTACGCCCATGTATGGCCATGTATACTTGTGTATACCTGTGTATACCTGTGTATGCCCATGTACGCCAGTGTATGGCCATGTATGCCCGTGTATAGCCGTGTACGCCCGTGTATGGCCATGTATGCCCATGTATGTCTAAGTATACTTTTGTACGCCCATGTATGGCCATGTATACTTGTGTATACCTGTGTATGCCCATGTACGCCAGTGTATGGCCATGTATGCCCGTGTATAGCCGTGTACGCCCGTGTATGGCCATGTATACCCATGTATGTCCATGTATACTTGTGTATGCCCGTGTACGCCCATGTATGGCCATGTATACTTGTGTATACCTGTGTATACCTGTGTAATCCCATGTACGCCAGTGTATGGCCATGTATGCCCGTGTATAGCCGTGTACGCCCGTGTATGGCCATGTATACCCATGTATGTCCATGTATACTTGTGTATGCCCGTGTATGCCCATGTATGGCCATGTATGCTTGTGTATACCTGTGTATGCCCATGTACGCCAGTGTATTGCCATGTATGCCCGTGTATAGCCGTGTACGCCCGTGTATGGCCATGTATGCCCATGTACGTTCAAGTATACTTGTGTATGCCCGTGTACGCCCATGTATGGCCATGTATACTTGTGTATACCTGTGTATACCTGTGTATGCCCATGTACGCCAGTGTATGGCCATGTATGCCCGTATATGGCCGTGTACGTCCGTGTACGTCCGTGTAGGGCCATGTATGCCCGTGTATGTGCAAGTATACTTGTGTATGCCCGTGTACGCTCATGTATGGCTATGTATGCCCGTGTATTGCCGTGTATGGTCATGTATACCTATGTATGTCCATGTATGCTACTAATACTTGCCACACCATATATCACCACGGTAAACCACTATATGATAGTTACACTACGTACTTACCATTTAGCCAGGTCCCCTGAGCCAGGTCACTCAGTAACATCGTAAGGTTCCAGTGACGTCATGCTTCGGTGCGCAATAACTCACGTGAGACAAGGCTTTTGTCCTTTTGCAAAACTTGCCCTTTCTGCCATCCATTTTGTCTTTTTTAATTTCACTTCGATTGAGATCTTTCGAAACAACTGTTTTACATTTTGAAGGGAAGGATTCCGTTTATTGCGTTTATTTACGCCTTGATACGGCAAAGGGTCTCTCGGAGTATGTTATCGAACGAAACTCGACACTGAAATCACTCAGTAACATCCCTTGAATGACCCCGGAACAAAGTCTCGTAAAAATCGGTCCTTACATCTACAAAAGGTTGATAAACCATAAGTCCCGGCTCACAACACTTTCCTAATAATCTGTGGTTCGTTAAAGAACCCACACACTGTTCGGAAAAAAAAAAAAAAGTAGGGGATACAGTTCCCGGTGTACGATCTCTATCTCTCATCTGTCACATTTCATGCGTGGGTTGGCCTGGTGAGTATGGACTGATTGCGGCTTTTACAGGATGACTTTTGACTCGGAAGAATTGTAAACCGCTGTGATACTACTGTGATATGTTCGGCGGTATATAAACTATTACCATTACCATGAACATTAACATCAGTCACATGACTGGTTAGTCTCCTACGCAGCCGTTCTTTGTCTCGTCACGCAACGCTCCTCGAGGAGCGTTGCGTGACGAGACAAAGAACGGCTACGCAGGAGACTAATGACTGGTGGGAGGTCATGCTGCAATTATCATCCACTAGAGAAACAATACAATACAATACTCTATGTTCACATTTCCTTCTTACATCACATTAAAATATATTTGTATGGGTAGTTAAATTTAAGGTATTTGGGTATTTGTACATGTAGGTTAAACTAAGCGAAATATTTATGACAATGATGGAAATGCCCAGCGCCTAAATAAACCATATAGTTTTCTTTTTAGACACTAGTCTTGTTAAGTTTCATTTAAAAATATAGACATCTAGATACATACACAACACACACACACACACACAATACACACACACAATGACACTTCACGTACACTTGTTGTAAAAATAGAAAGTAGAGGAATTGGAAAGACTTAGTTGTTACATTTGCTTCCGTAGTAAATACTGTTTTACTTTTATGGGAAATTGGAAAGACTGAGATCTTTAATATCTTGTGGTAGATTTTGCCAATTGTCGGCTGCCAGAGCCGACAACGTTGTTTTTCCAATATTAGTCTTGAAGCGTGTTTTATAAAAGTTACTTTTTGAAGCATGTCTACGTAGTGTTATATGTGTGGACTGAGCTGTGGACATCACTAGCATAACGAAGGTAATTATCGAAAATGCTACCTGGGAGCTGCTTTTTATGCCATGATGATGATGATGATGATAACTTTATTTAAGTCTCCAATCTCTATAGCCGAACACAAGTGCCCTACTAATTGGGGAGACTAAAATATAAGGTAAAATCCATTCAACTAAAATCTAGTAAAAAATAAGATTAAATTTAAGAACAAATTCGTTAATTAGTGCTATTACAATAATATTACCCATTAGTTGATTAATAACTACATAGTTGAACAGCAAGAACAACATGTATATCCGTCTTCCAGCAGAGAACTTACATCAAATTTTCGCATCATATTTTTAAAGTTGTTCAAAGTTCTCGCTGATCTGATATTTGTAGGCAGTTTTCCCCATAATTTTGGTCCAAGGTAATGCAGAGAATGTTTACCAAATGTTACTGTATTCCATCTAGGAACGCTTTTAAAATCATTGGTGGGAGAACTGAGAAGAAGGTAATACGTTAGCTTGGGAGTTTCTTTTTGTTGTGCACTTTTCTGTTCAACAATTATAACAGATAATAGATGAAAGACGATCTGTCCCAGTTGCCGCCAAATAAATCTTTTACAAGCGCGTTCGTGTTGACTTTATAACTAGTTTTGTTTGTCAGTCATTTTCGTTTTTTTTTTTTTTTTAATTTTTTTTAAGTTAAATTGTGGGTTGAGAATGGTTTGTTCTTTATGGGGGTAGGGTTGGGGTATATTGGACTAGCAGGGGACATCAGGCCCTGTTGTGATCTGTTGTCTGTTTACCTGCTATTTGCAAATCGGTAATTAAATAAACCTGAATAAAAGAAACCTTTAGAACTAGCAAGAGCACGGATTTTGCATTTTTCAGTGAGCCAGTCAGTTGATAAGGCCCCAGAACGCATTTTCGTATGCCGTACCAGCGTTAAGAGATTTCACAAATTGACAACCGCTGCACTGCAATGCCAAAAACACTGCAATGCACTGCACTGTAATGCCAAAAAAACGCCAATCTTTAAATACTTTAAGGATCCAGCGCCATTTCCTCCGACTGTTTTCAGCGGCCCAACTTCTTCCAAATTCTCCCAACTCGGTTGTCCTAATAGGCTTCTCACAAAACGCTCATCTGAAGCAAAATTAAACACCACGCATTACTAATAAAAATGCCATGGCGCGATTCAATTAAATCATGTATTAAAAGCAGGAAAATTAAACGGGCTAATGAAACTTACCCTCGTTCTCCAAACCACCAGCTTTAGGTGAATCTTCGCATTCCTGAAAAAAAGTAACAACGATTAAACCAAATGTTAAGCTTCAATTTATTTAATTGACCTCACTGTCCTGTGTTGTAGAGGTTTCTACCACTTGAAAATACAAAAGCTTCAAAAAAGTAAAAACAAGCATCCGCAAAAATAGCAAACGGTTTGTCCAAAGGAAGAACTTCTTCCACAAAGTTTGAGCTACTCGTTCCTCCCATTAATGCCGGTGAACTGTTTTCTTGGTGAGCTGCGGTAAAGTGACAGCAAAGCCCTCGAAGCGTTAAATCATTTTGTTTTCAACCACACAATCGATCCAAGTTCTTTTCCTGATAAAAATTTTTCGCTCTTCCTTTTATCATTTGAAAATTCACCTTCTTTTGGCAAGTTCTTGATTTTTATGCTTTTTACGCGAATTTCAAGACAAACTTCGATCGAAGAAGATGAAGTTGTTTTGTTCAAAATGAAAAAAACAACTTAATGTGAAATTGCGAGCCGCAGAAAGCGCGCGAAAAATTAAGCCTCGATTTGGTTTGAGTGTCCCACACCTGGCTTGAGCTTGCGATCCAATCGAAAGCAAGTACCTGGTCAGCGGTCAACTTCAAAACAACAGCTGACCCTAGCTGACCTCGATGAGGTCTTAACTTGAGCCCGCGATATGGTCTCGTGACACTGCTCAGCGGATACCTTGTTTTGACAGGTGTCAATTGGCTATAGGATGGATGCCCAGTATCAAAGAAGAACGCTGTAAACGAGCTGGTCAGCTGCCTGGTCAGCTGGGCCAGGCGGAGTATGGCCGCCATATTGGATTATTATGATTATTATTAGGATATTATTAATTATTGGGCAACTCCGTCGTCGTCGTCGTCGTCGTCGTCGTCGTCGTCGTCGTGCAGTCTCGCCCGCGAGCAATACCGCTAGCCATTTTTACCATGAGAAAAGCAGTTGACGGGTTTCTGTTGGTATGGTGCTCCGCTTGGTGGCCCTTCGGGCCGCCGGAGCTTCTATATGAAGTACCCACCCTATTTATCGCCATATTTGGAAATGTCTTCCGCGCGGGGGAGAGGTAAGTTTGGCGGTCGTTGGCAGACATTTTGAAAGCTTTTGTTTTGCTATTTTTATCCTTCTTGGTAGAAATTTCCTTCGATTCAGCGTTCTTAAAAATTCAAAACGTATTTCTTTGAGGTTATTCAGAAGTTGACTGTAGGAAATGTTACCTGTTTTGTTTGTTTATTTATTTATTTATTTATTACAATTTATGGCATACAAAAGAAAAAAAAGCCAAGAGATGAAATGCAAAAGAGTCGGAAACCCATATTAAAGCAGATCACCAATAGTACTGGAGACTAATAGAGACTAATAGAGAGACTACGAGACTAATAGAGACTAAAAAGACATAAAAATACTAAGTCATAAAATACTAATTACAAAACACTAATTCATAAAAAACTCATTACTAATTCATATGAAACTTTCTAACTGAGGCTTTAAAAGAATTTACACTTGTTGCCTCACGACTGGAAAGGGGAAGGGAGTTCCATATTCCCACAACTCTATGAAAATAAGTATATTTAAGAACATTCGTTCTTGCATATCTCATCTTTAGAGTTAACTTGTCATTGTGTCTAACTGAATAGTGATCAGTTTCTTTATAGAAATCTACGTAAGGTTCAACATCAATGTCAATTATTCCATGAAGGGCTTTGTATAAAAAAGTAACATCTGCTAAAAATCGCCTTTTTTCTATTGATAACAAATTTAATTTCTTCATGTGGTCAGCATAGCAGTCCTCAGTCTTTAAGATAAATTTAGTTGCCCTTTTTTGAACTTTCTCTGACTTTTCAATGCCCTTTTTGGTGTAAGGGGACCATATGAGAGAGCAGTATTCTAGATTGGATCGTACAAGAGCACAGTAGAGAGTTCTCAGAGTCTTGCGATCATAGAAATCTCTACAGGTTCTTTTAACACAATCCCAACATCCTGTTTGCTTTGGCCACTACCTCGTCCATGTGTAAATTCCAACGCAGATGCCAATCAGTGGTTATGCCTAAATCTCGAAATTCATTGACTTCCTCCAAAGCTGAGTTGTCTAAAAAGAAATTTGAAATAAGAGGCTGTTTCGTCTTCGTAATCCTCAATATTTTACATTTCTTTATGTTAAAGTCCATAAAATTGCGTAAACTCCATTTATGAAGGTTATCCAAATCCTCCTGAAACAAGTTTTGATCTGAAGCAGAGTTAATGATCCTTGAACTTTTACAGTCATCCGCGTAGAGGGCGATGGTATTTCCAGGAAGTACAGCATCTGGGAAATCACTTATGAATATGACAAAGAACAGTGGACCTAAAAATGAGCCTTGTGGAACACCAGAAGGAACTCCTGACCAAGATGACGAGACACCATCCAAGACCACTCTTTGTTGTCGTTGGTTTAAATAGCTTTCACACCATTGTAAAATAGAGCCAGAGATTCCGAAGCCACAAAGCTTTTGCAGTAGAACTGGGTGACTAACCCTATCAAAGGCTTTAGAAAAGTCCAGAAAGGCCACATCCACTCAGTGACGACCCTCATCCTAAGCCGTCGCCCATTGGTGGTGGGTGAGGACCAGTTGAGTCTCGCATGACCTTCCCTTGACAAAACCGTGTTGCCAATCACTTAAGTAGGGTGAAACGTGTGAATAGATAACAGTTTAAGGAAGTTTATTGTTATAAGATAAAGATAAAATATTTTAAGCTTAATGCAGAATAACGTATAACAACAAACTGTAAAAACAATATTTATAGGAAAGAATCCGCATAGCTCTTTAAATAAAGGGAAATCAGGTAATTTCTGAACACTAAATCATAAAAAAAACAAATAGAGATTATTACTTCATGGTGTACGAGAGCGCTTATGAGTTGTGAAGAATCGCAAACGAACGAGTAAGCGTAGCGAACGAGTGACTTTGGGATTCTACACAACGAGTGCATAAAAATCGCACGAGTGAACCGACCATGAAGGTATTAGTTCATTTTATAAGTACTGAGATTTCTTTCACGCAATAATGACTGTAATGACAACAGAGATTAGACGATGAAGCGGTAGGACTTTTCCGCGGGTAACGGGTGGAGGGTGATGGGTAACGGGTGGAGGGTGACGAGTAACGAGTGAAGGGTGATGGGCAGCGGGTGGAGGGTGGTGGGTAGCGGGTGGAGGGTGGTGGGTAGCGGGTGGAGGGTGGTAGGTAGCGGGTGGAGGGTGACTTGTAGCGGTTGGAGGGTTACGGGTAGCGGGTGGAGGATGACGGGTGGAGGGTGACGGGTAGCGGGTGGAGGGTGACTTGTAGCGGTTGGCGGGTGACGGGTAGCGGGTGGAGGGTGACGGGTAGCGGGTAGAGGGTGACGGGTAACGGGTCGAGGGTGACGGGTTGCGGGTGGAGGGTGACTTGTAGCGGTTGGCGGGTGACGGGTAGCGGGTGGAGGGTGACGGGTAGCGGGTAGAGGGTGACGGGTAACGGGTCGAGGGTGACGGGTTGCGGGTGGAGGGTGACTTGTAGCGGGTTGAGGGTGACGGGTAACGGGCGGAGGGTGATGGGTAGCGAGGATGACAGGATCGGAACAGCAGCCGATAACGCCAATACGTTTCTCCCGGAATATTTCAACCAATTCCTGGAAGTCTACGGTAAAATAAATTCAATATTTTATTGGGAATTCACTTTGTTGTATTTAACTTATTGATAGAATGCCGCAGTTCCTTATTGCTTTTGTGAAAATGTAAAGAGTCACGGTTTGATCAGGGAATCAAGCGTTGATTAAATGTTTACGCTTTTTAAAATTGATAAAATCATAAATCAATCAATACAATCGTTATCAATCCTCGGCTTTTTTCTATATATATATATCGGCTATCGATAACTATTTCCAGTACGGTAAATTTTGCGTAACTCAAAATAACTTGCGTGCAGATTGAAAGGAACGGAGATCACGGGACTTTCTCGCTAGCGGACTCATTACTCGGGCCGAAGGCGCCGAGGTAAGGATTCTGCACCGTTCTTTTCCTTTTCGTGTCGCGAATTTCCCAGCGCATGTGTTCAACATGCATCACTGTATAGAAGGGTTTAACAGGAGGTAGGTCATCTTCACGTGTCACGAACTTGACTTGAGTGACCTTCCGTGCAGTTAAGTGACGTTCTGCGCAACAATGCACGGAAGGTCGAAAGATGTTTTCAAAGCTCATCTTCGTTCTTTTTCATATTCTTTCTTCAAGAGATGCTTCGCTGAGTAATTTCGGAGGTTTCTCTGACCAAATTTCGAATGCCTCCGATGTAAGGAGGACAGACTTTTCTTTTTCTCCTTTTTCCCGCCAAATTAGGGATACACACTGTATTATTGAAGGCCCGAGCTTAGGCTAATTTTAGCCTCTTGTTTTTCTCAAAAACTGAAACCTTGAACGAAACTCATATTAAACATGAAAGTTCCTCACCATAGTGAAGACAAAATTAGACCAAATTAAATAAATAAAAAAAAACTCCGAGGCTGTCGGTTCAAAGCACAATTATTTTGCACCGAAATTGCAATGCACCTATCAATAGCGAACATCAGATCAGACTACGAGTACGAGATTGAGTGCGAGAACGACTTTCAAATTTGAAAAACAGCTGCGTTCTCAGAGGCCTCGCTCCTCAGTGTTGTTGAACAGAATGGAATGAGGCTCTAGGAACGAGACTTGGTGTCATACATGATAATCTAAGCTTGCGACTATTAATTCGTGCTCATAGTCCGATCTGAAGGTCGCTAATGTTAGTTCTGAGTGGGGCAATAAGGGGTCAGGGGTGGGGATTTTGATCCGAATCGCAAATTTTGTGTCAAACTTCTCTACGCTCGGGTAAAGTTTCAAGTTCAAAGTTCCCTACTGTGGAGATTGAAATCCAAGAGGTTGACCTGTTAAATGCTTAAACAACACAAACACTCCAGGTTTAAAAATCTCAGTTTTGCCTTTAACAACGGGAATGAAAGAACACTGAAAGAAACCGATGGTTTATAATAACAATAGATTGAGCAGAGTTTCATCACTTATCGTTCCTACATCTTGTTCTTGCCTCATGGGAACTTCTGAGTATTTTCATGATGGCAAGTCACTCGCATACGGGCTCTGCTCTTTCGGTTTTCAAGAAGGCAGCATCGCAGCTGCGTGTATTTTACCATGGCAAAGTCCAAGCTCGGGAAACAGTCTTCAGTTTTCAAATTTGAACAAAACTTCCCCATGCAGGGGCCAACATTCTCTTCAAAGTCTGTCAAAATTCCCCACCCGGGGCAGGAAATGTCGATCAAAGTCCTCACCCCATCTCGTATTCCCCCTCGGGACTATCATTGATAGGTGCATAAACTCTCTATTGAAATCTTATACTTTTCAGCAGCAGAGTAACGCAACAAACCTGAAATTGTAACACGGCAAAACTCGCTATTGAAATGTTATACTTTTCAGCTGCAGAGTAACGGAAATAACCTGTCTCGATACATTTTGTAATCTGATTGTTCGTAAAAACGTTTACCACCAAAATGGAATTCATGCTTATAGGATCGAGCGCACTTTACCAAGGGCGCCTTGTCTTTATAACTACCTAT
This sequence comes from Pachyseris speciosa, assembly GCA_016490735.1. Classification (NCBI taxonomy): domain Eukaryota; kingdom Metazoa; phylum Cnidaria; class Anthozoa; order Scleractinia; family Pachyseridae; genus Pachyseris; species Pachyseris speciosa. The sequence goes on from JAEMWC010000155.1 coordinate 314,902, forward strand.
ATGGTGTGCCCATTGATCAAGTGAGCTCTGTAAAAATCTCTTGGCGTTTAATATTGATGAAAACCTCCCTTGGAATACTCACATTGACCAGTTATCTAAGAACATTTCCACGTATCCGTTCTTTTGTCCCTACAGCGACTCTGCACTCTGTCTTAAATAGCTTAGTTTTGCCATATTTCAATTACTGCAGTGTTGTTTGGGATACCTCTCAAATAAATTGCAGAAACTACAAAACCGCGCTGCTCGTGTTTTGACTTTTTCCAATTTTGACTCTAATGTGGATGATTTATTCGCCAAACACGGCTGGCGAAAACTAAGCACTCAAAGGCAGATGCAGAAAGCCATAACGGTATTTAAGTCTCTACATGCATATGGTCTGACTCCCGCTTATCTAAGCAACCTATTTACAACACGAAATGATGTAATCAGCTATTCTCTGAGAGACTCTGTGAACAAACTTACTCTTCCGACCCTAATATTGTAATTTATTCTATGTGATTTGGCTTCCTAGCCTTGTTACCTTTCTAGTTATTTTAGGAAGCCAACACCCTTTTAGTTTTAATTTTTATTTCATGTAAACTTAATTTTTCAAGTATTAGGGTCAATAAAGTTGTTGTTGTTGTTGTTCCCTTGCCCCGCACTAATTTTCTCAAAAACAGTTTGGTTTTGCATTGCTTCGCTCTGTGATTGGCCAGGAAAACTCCCGCCACTTTCTTAACCAGTGAGAAGCAAAAGCAAAACCAATCGTAACTTGCACGCGCGTATTTTCCGGCGCTTTGCGCCGGCTGCATGTAATGCTTCGTATTCTGATTGGCTCGCTGCTCTGTTTGCGTCTGTTGTGATTGGTCGGAGTAATTGCTTTGGTTTTGGTTTTGGTTTTACGACACTCAATTGAAAAGCGCTCTATAGCGGTGCGGTAACGTGGAATAGCTTACCTTATGATGTACGGCAAGCAGAGTCCCTTGACGGTTTCCTTTATAAACTGAGCTCTTGTACTCTTTTCTCATACACGGCATTCATGTAAAGCAGTTTATTTTTAGTAATTAATTCCTAGACAAAATTGTAATAGGCATAGGATTTTGTAATTTTTTACTGATGAATTTTACCGCCTTAACATAACATTATCTTATCTTATCTTTACCGACATTTACACAAACAATACAAAGCAGCATAATGGAAGGAGATCACCGAACAAATTTCTCAATAATTTACGTAAGGGTAAACCCCCCTGGAGGTACTCCCAATCATGGCCTATACGGGGAGGCTCTGCCCGAAAGGGGTACCTTTTCCACGCTTCAGGTATATGAAAGGGTAGGGATTTCACGAGTCGAAGTATGTGAAAGGGTGGGAAAATCTGTCATTGAGGTATTTAAACGGGCCTTTCATTAAAGTATTTCGAACACACATACCTTATGACTGTACTGTTTTAATTATTGAACACTACGTGAAAATGATAAGAAGACATCCTGTTTTAGGTATACGAAAGGGGTACTATTTGTCAATGGGAGGTATATGAAAGGGGTACCTTTTCTATCAAAAATGGTGTATAAAAGGGTAGGGGTTGGGACCTCGCGGCGGAACCTCCCAGTATTAAAATTGTTTTAGAACCCCTCCCGGGGGTTAGACAATGAACGCGAGTGTTCTATGGGATGTAGTGCCTCGAGCATAGATAGAAAACTGTAAAACAGTTTTTATAGTTTTTGATATTTTTAATTTTAGATATAGTTAGATTAGTTAGGTTATGATGTAATTAAGATGGATTTTGTAACTGATGAATATACCGTGTCAAAATAAAGTTAACATACATACATACCACGAGGGCGTAGCCCGAGTGGCACTTCTATCTAATGCAAGAGGCGCTATATCCCATACGACACGAGCGTTCATTGCTAACTGTCTTATTTCATATATCATTCACACTCATTTCTTTCACGGGAACATATGAACCCACAATTCACCTGCTCCCAACCTCAGTGGCTTCATAGCTCAGTTGGTTAGAGCATCGCACCGGTATCGCGAGGTCACGGGTTCAAACCCCGTTGAATTAAGTCCTAATTTTTTTTTCAGGCTTCTTTTCGCAATTGCATAAATTGCGTTTACAACTGCGAGGATCACTCTTCATTTGATTTCATTTCCGCGGTTCATATTCTGGGTTTTCACATGACGTCATCAAAAACTAAAACTCAAAAGTAAACAGCCTTTTGCATTTTTATCTTCATCACGTAAAAGACATATTAGAAATGTATCTGCTTCCATGTTTTCAGCTCGGTAGCGTGCTTTGTTTTTAAAATAGAGCAGTTTGAATTACTAGTCTTTCACAGTGTGTGACATAACAGATGTCTACCCACAAGCATATCACGTATATGAAAAAATCGATTGACCGTGTGTTTTTGAGGTTTTAAAAGCCAATATGACAAGCGAACCGTCTATGTTGCAGGTCAACAGAGTGAAGAGAGCCTTTGAGATAGCAAAAGTAAGTTCCAGATGTTTTTCATTCGTTTCCGGCCGCCATGTTGGAGCTCATCAAGATGGGCTCCATCATAGACGTTATTCATAAATGCCAATTCATTATTCTTTTGTCCTTGTGCAAATTAGCCAACCAAACCTCGTTACCATGTGCTAAATTAAAAAGAATTCTTGCACTAATATGAGGCTTGGTAGGCTAATTTGCACAATAACAAAGGAAAAATAAAACAGCCGCCATTTATGAATAAGGTCTATGGCGTTTCCATACTAAACGCAGTAAGTTTGAGTGGTACATTTTGACGAATAACTCGAGTTCGGGACATCGCACAGCCCTGAAGCTTGGGAATATTGTTTATTTATTACTCTTCTACAATATCTCAATTTCTTGACTTTATCTATTGAATGGTTGACTATATTATTTTTTTACTTGCGTGACGTGCGCGTGACTGAAAACCAAGAATATGATTTATTTCATATATCATTCACATAAAAAGTCAATCAAGTCGTCTCATCTGTTTACCATGTTTCCATGGTACATGCAGTTCACAACATCGCCTGCTACCACCCGGTTCCTCTGCATCTGCTTTACCCGCAGCACTTCACTTTCCAATGGAAAGTTTTAGGTGTGATGGTTTGTTAGTTGTGGACTATTTACCAAACGTATCATCGTGCTACCCGCCACCCGCTACCCCGGCGTCACCCGCGGAAACGACCAAGTGTCTGTTACATATGGAAGCCGGAGTAACTATGTAATTATGTAGGCACTAAGTACTAAATAAGTAATATAACAGCTGACAAATGCATGGCTCTAAAATTCTAAACGAAAAAGAATATGATTGTATTAAAACTAATAAGCGCACGGCACTTGTTAATTATAGTGGCATGTATCATACATACTAACGAAAATATCAAAGAAACTACTTCATAATATATCAATTAATAACAATTATTATTTAGGTTACCGTGTACCTTCAGGGGTGTCTCTAATCTAAGGGTTGTAAGGGCTCCCGATTACAGCCCAGACACCATAAACCCTACACTGATCAAATTAAAGCTAATAGAACTAGCGCTAGCTATTCGAATATTTGATTAATGTTGTAAGAAAGTCAGTGAATTAATGAATGTTTCGAGTCTAAACTCGAAGGTCTACATCATAGTCTGAAAGTTATAACTAAATGTGATTTATGTATTTAGGGAATTTGATGTTTTTCTGAAAGTCTGGAATCCAGAAGGTAAAATGTTGGGGTTTTCCTTTATTCGATTGCGTTCAAATCTTACAGACGATTTTCAGATGGGCTGGAAAAAAATACGTTGCGACCAAACGGAAACGGCTCTCAGTGAAAAACGTTTTTGAATTATCTAATTCCCCAACAAAAATTTTGTTGAAGAATATCGCGACTGTCCAAATAGGACTTAAATCGAACAAATCTCCATTGATTTGTAACTCTTGAAAGTGCCCTCTTCAAGACAAAAATAAACTTTGCGAAAACAGCGCTTGAAAAAAATTTTCGCTGCACAAACAAGCACTGCCCCCAAACACGTCTATCGATGATCGGCCAGTCAATTCTGCCGTTCACCTACCGTGGAAATTTTCCACGTAGTCTTATCTCCACGCAAACATACTTACTCCAAATAGTTCACTAGTTTATCATTTTGTCCTACTATTCTCCGTCTTTGACTAAGTTTACTTGACGCATTGTTATAGCCGAAAAACTAAAGTTGCACAACCTTCATGAAGAAAAGCAACTTTTTCGTATCCAATATTTCCCGCGCAGATCGCTCCGGTTGGATGTATTCGCATTAGGATTATACTGTCAACGTGTACATCCGGTAAAAATAGGTTACATTCCACTTTCTCGGCGACTATTCACTCGTTTTGAACGAAGATTTTATAACCTGAACGTACACAGGTAACGTTAACAGTTAAAATCTATTGCCAATATGAACATGAAAATATGGAGGGAACAGTTTGACAGCCAAACTTGTCATGTATGGGCTTGATTTGATAGAAATTGATTGATAGTTGAAAATACAAAGTTAAAAACTTACTAACTACGTTTGTCATACATACCGTATTTCCTGGAATAACTGAGCGCCCGGGCGCTTATTTAAAATATCGGCCAAAAGAGGGGGCGCTTACTCGAAGAAGGGCGCTTGATCGAGGTGGGCGCTGATGAAGTTTTTCTTAAAACGAACTGTAACTCAATTTTGGCTAATACACATAAAAGACCTCTGCAAGCACAACGAGATAGAAATAACTGGAAAGGGCTTACTGACTGTTTTCCTACATGCAGTGATGTAGCCGAAGCTTAAAAGATTGCAAATAAAGTGTCAATAGAAACAGGTTTTACTTATATCCCTACTTTTAAGAAAGTGAGTGGGAGGGGGGCGCTTATTCGAGGGGGGTGGGGGGGGGGCTTATTTGCTATTTTAGCCGAGAAGGTGGGCGCTTATTCGGGGGAGAGCGCTTATTTGAGCGTGGGCGCCTACTCGAGGAAATACGGTAATCAGTATCCTTTGTATACATAAAAAAAGGGGAATCGAACGTTTAAATAATTCTAATTATAACACTTTCTAGAAGAATCTACTTGCAACTATTGCCAGTGGTCTGTCATATCTTTTTTTTATATTATATTATATTATATTATATTGATAGTTAACAATTATTCACCGAAGTGGATGTAAATAGTGGTGATATTTACCAAGCCGCGAAGCGGCGAGGTAAACATCCACCACTTTCACCGACCTGAGGTGAATAATTGTTTTAGTATATACCACACAAGCTGAATAATTAGCGGACCAAAACATTACTTTATGTGTGACAGTATACCGACAGGCGGTCGGAGGTGAATAGTACTTGCTAATCACCTCCGAGTTAACCAATCAGAGCGCGCGAAAAGCACTATTCACTTGTGTGGTATAGAGCGCTTTTCAATTGAGTGTCGTAAAACCAAAACCAAAGCAATTACTCTGACCAATCACAACAGAAGTAAGTAGTGCAATGAGCCAATTAGAATACGAAGCAATTACAAGTAGCCGACGCAAAGCGCGGGAAAATACGCGCGTGTAAATCACGATTGGTTTTGGTTTTGCTTCTCATTGGTTGAGAACGTGGCGCAAGTTTTCTTGGCCAATCACAGAGTGAAGCAATGCAAAACCAAAGTAAAACCAGAATTACTTTCGACACTCAATTGAAAACCGCTCTATACTAATACTTATTATCGCGACCTTTTCGGTGTCTTATTGTGTTTTGTCGTTTGTTGTACCGGTTGTCTTGTATCAATTATATCTAATGTATCAACATTGTTTTACCGTTGAGACTTCCTCGGGGACTTTCTCTATCGCAAGGGCTTCATCATTTGCCGGTATTTTCAGTCCAAGTTCCGTCTCTTTACTAGCTGTTGTATGATTAATTGAATTGAAGTATGATTGCATTTATTTATTCTGGTCTGCCAGAGTGCGACCTCCATGTTCAGCTACACCTTCTAAGTCAATAATCACACTACTGCATTGAAAGTCTGTCATCGCAAAAGCACTGTTGATTAAGTTCTCATTCCGAGTTCCCTTAAACGAGAATGACCTTCGCCGTTTTGGTCGAGACAGCTTTCTTCGTGTCCAGAAACATTTCTTTCCGTTTTTGGTTCTCTGCGATGCAACAACATCTTTATTTGCTTGTAATCCATCCAGAAACATCTCAACGGACCTAATCTGGTTACTGCCGTTTCCTTCCACGTCATAATTTCCTTGAGAGGTCAATTCGTGCTCGCCAATGCCATGCTCAACTTCGTCAGCACCTGACAACTCATTTTCCACGCTCATGCGGAGCCCAAATATCTTGTCAACCAGCAGTAGCTCTAGAAAGGTAGCAGTCGCTGCCCACGCGGCAACAGCAACAACCGTGAGCGTTTGCACTCCCAGAAAGTGCCAAGGACCACCTTTGAAGATGCCATACTCTTTTGAGAATTTGTTTTCAAGGATGTCTCTCTCGGCAAACAAGGCGACACTCAGCAGCCCCCAGATTCCTGCAAAGCAGTGAATTGGGACACAACCAACAGGATCATCGATTCGGAGCCGGTTGAGAAGAGCACATCCAGTGCACGCTAGCAGGGCACCTACACCACCAATAAGAAATGCTTCCCAAGGACGCGCAACAGCGCAGATGGCTGCGGAGAAGAAACAAACACGTAGTACATAACCTTCTTATTGTCCACCTTTGTGTGGTTTCTTTAATATTATTGTAAAGAGAACATCATTTTGTCATACATCACGATTACTTTTCTATGGATGGACGTACATATATACATGTACAGAAACTCTACACATCCCATCTCTATGGTGTCACATGCACGGTTAGCCCTATATATCCCGCCAGGGCTCGATGTTTATTCCCGCCTGGGGGCCTGGAGGAGGTACTCCCTATAATGGCCTATACGGGGAGGCTCCGCCCGAAAGGGGTATCTTTTTCACCCTTCACGTAAATGAAAGGGTAGGGAAATCTGTCATTGAGGTATTTAAAAGGGCCTTTCGTTAAAATTTTTCGAACACAGTACCTTATGACTGTACTCTTTTAATTTACTGAACGCTACATTAAAATGACAAGAAGACTTCCTGTTCTAGGTATACGAGAAGGGTTCTATTTGTCAATGAAGGTATACGAAAGGGGTACCTTTTCTGTAAAAAATGGTATATAAAAGGGTAAGGGGTCGGACCTCGGGGCGGAGCCTCCCCGTATTAAAATTTTTTTTAGACCCCCCTCCCCCCTCCACCTCCTCGCCTCCAAGGTCTTTATTAACCTAAGTCTTGATAAAAGTCCCCTCGTGTTTCACTTTGCACATTATGGTCTGTAGATGGAAACTTTGCAGGCATATTTTGAGCAAATTCAGGCAAACACCATGACCAACAAGGGTAAAAGAAACCAAAAGTCTACTTCTGAGAAAAACCGAATCATTGATCATCCCATGCGTCTCACTGGTTTTATCAGAAGAAGCCTGCAGTGAAATTAAAAAGTGCTAGAAACTGATCAGCAATCAAAGTGTAAAAATACCCTTACCTTCCCACACGCATGTTTTTAACGCAACTTCAGGCACCCATTGGTAGGTAGCTTATATATATATAGCAGGTTAATCCTTGACG
>JAEMWC010000155.1:327500-347500 GCA_016490735.1 Pachyseris speciosa
GCTCTTTCCGCCGTCACCCCCATTAGACATGCGCAAAAGGGAAGAGCTCTGGGTCGAGAATGAACACCAGACCACCCATTGGAAGGCCTCATTAATCATGTGCTTGAGTGTTGGAGAAAGGAAATTTATGACATCTATTCTGGAACGTTTGGACTTTTCGTCAAAATCGACCAAAGGGAGCTTCGTTAAAAACATCATCATTGATGGGGGAGTCTGTATATGTAACAGATATTAAGACCTTTTTCTCTTTTTGGGGGACGGGGGTAGAGATGGTGGGGAATGAATTTTATCGGGCTAACGAGGACCAATTGGCCATACCATTAAATTGAAATCGCAAGAAATCAAACGCAGTTGTACCTTGAAGCTAGTTGCCATTTCATTCCGCTTATTCCAAACGTGCTTCCGCAGCTAAAGCCTAACCAGCCCCACCATAGCATGAAGGTCCCCAAGACAACATTTGTCGGCGAGGCCATTTGTTTTGGCGGAGCGTTCGCATCGAAGCGTCCTGTTCGTGGCTTCAGCATTAACGTGGCCACTAAACCACTAACACCGCCAACAAGATGCACCGCACCACAGCCGGCGATATCAACTGCACCCATCCTACGAAGCCATCCACTGTCACTCCAGATCCAATGCGCGGGGAAACTGTATGTCAGCGTGTTGAAAAAAGAGTACATCGTGTAGGATTTCAAACGCGTTCTTTCTGCCATCGCTCCAGAAACAATGGTAGTGGCAGTCGTCGCAAACGACAGCTGAAAAAAATACCTTGAAAACAGTTCCCCTATGTTGCTTTCATCCGCGTCTGTTAAGAAGTATCCAAGCCCACAGAATGCATTTCCACGATCGCTTGTACCAAAGCTGAAGGCGAAGCCAAACAGCCAGTAGGACAATCCACCATAAATCACATCAATCGCGTTCTTGACCATGATGTTTACTTCGTTTTTTCTGGAGACCATGCCTGATTCCAAGAGACCGAATCCAGACTGCATGGTGAAGATTATAAAGGCGCTTGTGAGAATCCAAGTGGCATCATCCGAACCAACTTCCTGGTGATATTCATTTCCATGTCGATTTGTCGATGGTGCCATCGTTGAGTTGACTGTCCAGTTTGGCTTGTTCATGCTCGTTTATTCGTTCTACAAGAGATTTTAAAATGTATCAGATGTCTTTGAATAGCATAAGACTCTTAATGTCGAAATTCATTACATTTCGCCTGAAGACATGCATGCGTACGTCTTAGAAATGTAAGTCTTTGTTCAGTTGCCCGGCATCTATATGCCATGTATTGCAATTTGACTTCAAACTGCCGAGGAAACTGTTAGTGCTTGCAAAATCAAGCTATTTGACTGATTCGTGTTTGTTTTTGGAACGGGTAGTAACGTGCAAACAGTATCTAATGCTTGTCCAAAGGTTTTGAGGCTGTTGCCTATTCATCAGTGAAAAAAAAAAACACGAAAGAAAGGAAGAAACGAAAAAACGTATCTGATGCTGTCGTGCACGTCTCGGTTACAACAGAACTGTCAGCCGGTTCCCGCCAAATGGAAGAAGAATTTGGCCAACGTTGAATAGCTGGACAAGGACAGCTGGCTTCTATTAAATTGGGCATTCTCGTGCAAACATTTGAACAACTTCTCCAATGTCTGATTCGCTGTGGTTTTTTACGGGCGACGTTCATTTAATGACGTTCTCGCCAAACTGTCAGTCCCACTGTCAGATTGTTTTCAATAACATATTCTGCTGTTAGATGCATCAGTAGTTCGTGTCTGAAGGGGAAAAACATTGGTAGGTCACCAGGCTTGCTTTGGAGATATACCATATGGAAGACCACTAACAGTGTTTTGTACAATAACTCTCAAAATTCTCGCGCGCGCGCTGATTGGTAATTTTAATCAGCAATAACGTTACACACAGCTAAAATTTTAAGTTATGCGAACATTTGTAGCAAGATGGAGTAGGGGGACGCGTAGGACTTCATTGTTTTCAACTTTAGTTTTGTGGCTGACACTCCCCCTGATTGGGAAAAAGAGCTAGACTTATGATCCGCTGAATTCATTTTCTATCTCGGAAGCAAGATAAAATTATAAATAAGCGGTTTCTGTAGAAAAGTTTTTAGGTAAAGACACATGATAACAGTCCAGCTTTTAACTATAGACTTCTTGTTTTAACAAACGTTTCCCCAGCAGCAAAACACTCCTGTAACTGTGCATTCAGTAGACATCGACTTGTACCAGTTCTGTTCGTGAGTTTCCAGCGGACTGAAGCTCTGAGAATGAACTAAACAAAAAACTTGTTTGGAATGACTGAGGAAGAGCCAGACGAAACGGTCTTGGACACTTTTATGCCGAGGGCACGGACCAAAGTGTGATAACGCAAGGGGTGACAGGCCGCACAATCCCTACTGGCGTGAAACATATTTTGTAACCTTTTATATTTTGGCTCTAAAGAGTAGACCCTTTAAGGATTTCCCTTTCTTATATGAAAGGATAGGTGGTTGTTTGAATATCTTGCGAAGTAGCGGTTGATTTTGTGTGAGGTGCCATTTTTTGAGTAAAGCTTCTTTTAAATTTGATATTGATGGTTGATATTGTGTCACAATAGGCAAGATTTATTTCTTTTCTTTGTTGTTCTGTTTAAGCGCCATAGCTCTTCCTGTGAATTTTATTCCTGATAGGATTTTGTCTATTAGACTGCGTGGGTAGCCTCTGTTCAGCAGGTGTTTCTTGAAGTTTGAAATGTTATCTTCAAAAGTAGCTTTTGAGGAGTTTGTTCTAAGGATTCACGAATCCATTTTTGACACTTGGTACGGTGGGTGGCAAGAGGTGAAATGTGTGTAAGGGAAGGTTAACTTTCCGTTGGCTTAAAATGTGTTTTTATATCAGGGATCGATTGTTCCTTGAATCTGTTGCCTTTGTATATAACCGTGTCTAGGAACACAGTCTCAATATCGGCCGTGAATGTGAATTTGCTTGTTCGATGAAAGTTTCAATGTCGGATTTACTTATGTCCCACAATGAAAAGATGTCGTCAATGAAGCGTTTCCAAACTGTAGGTTTAAAGACGGTTTTGCTTAGGATTTCGGTTTCAATCTTTGCCATATATATGTTGGTAAAGGACACAGCCATTTTGTCAATGACGTAGTTCAAAGGTCGCAAGCAAAACATGAAGTTATGTAAATTTCTCATGTAAGCCAACCCGCCAAACACAAAAATATTCTCAAAATATTCTCGCTTTGTTTACACAAGGACTTTGCCATTTTCGATAGGCATGCAAAAAGAAGGAAATGTTATAAACTCCGTTCTGCTTAGGGTTTTTTTCTCGTCTTCTCGGAAGCGTGTAATGATTTTTTATCGGTCATGTTTTAGTAGGTTTCAAGTTAGGTAGCCAGAATTGCGGTTTTATTCAAAACACCTGAAAACACAAGCCATTTGTTTGTGGCGAACTAGCTAAAGAATTTAGAAAAATTCGTCGTTTTGTTTACAAGAGGACTGCGCCGTTTCGATTCGTGATGACCTCAATAATGCTGTGTGTATTTGAACAATAATTGTATTTGTAACACCCTTCGCGAAAGCCATCCGAACTTTATGTAAAAATTTTCGCTTCAGTGACTCTCGCGCGACGCGAATCGCGAGGCGGGCGACGCGATTCTCATTGCGCAGGAAACGCGACGCGACTGGAAACTTACTTTCAGCTAAACTGAACAGTATTACCACAGATATATGAGCGTTTGGTAATCACTCTCTATGGCAACTCTCAAAACAGTTTTACGCGCTGTGCTCGTACATAAACAAAAAGGCTTTCTGCGAACCCAAAAAACCATTTTCAATTTTTTCTAGAATCTTCTGTGGCGTGAGACACTGAAAAATATTTTTAAAACGCATTTTTGTTTTGTGAAAGTACAATGCTATTTGTTGGCAAGCAAACGTATATAAAAATGTATCGGTGAGCATAAACTGAGTAAAAAATATTTCTAAAAGAAGAAGAAAAAGAGAAACGAAAAAAATAATAATAATAAAAAAATAAGCCCGCGGTATGCGCCATTAGTAGAAGTTATCTGCGTCAAAGGCAGGAACAGAAAGCATATAAATCGCTCAAATCGCGATAGATCGGTAAAATAACCACACAGATAGCAAGCAACGTACCATGTTTTTTATTGATAGGTTTATCGTATATCTATCAACTAGGACCGATTACCGGGATTCCCATGCAAATCCTTATAATTTGCAGCCATGTTTATATTGCGTGATACGGTACTCAGCATGAGCTTGGGGTGCCTGTGATAAGAGCAGCATATTGGCGGATTTGCTATACACTTGACATAGCGTCCGATATTCGTGAACAAACAGCCGGACGAAACACAAGACGAGCAACAGACATCCGACGCAGCAGATGCCATAGTGAAAATAAAATATGGAAAGGGATTCAGATCTCGTTATGCTAACTTTATCATAATATTGCAACCGTGTAGGTGAAACAGTGAAGTACCAAATCGCAGTTTGCCTCTTAGAAGGCCGAGTGTAGGCCAAGATGGCCTCTTGTTTGGAAACAAAATACCTCTGTGTTTTTCTATATTAGAATCGAAGATATTCGACTAAATGAAGCTGAAGACTGCGATACACTTGAGTCACTGAAATATTTCTTACTCACATATTGCATTACTTGTTGTCATTTCCGATTGTAAACACTCTGCACTCTAATTTTGAGTTCTGTACATTAATTAACTTTCACACCTAAGGATGATGACACGATTGCGCGAAAGATGACGCCTTTATCACTCTAGAAGCGAAATAGGATCATCGATTAATGCAACATCACTGTTGCCGGTTTCTGGGTATCCAGCTGAGATTGAGGACTAAAAGTCTCCAATCTCAGCTGGATGCCGAGCTATATTTTTGGTTACTAAGAAGCTCTGCCTCGTTATGATTTTACATCTCTACAAGGCTTTTCAGATCGAATTTTGAATTTGATTCAACTTTAAGCAGCAAGTGAAAATTTCAATTTATACAAAGCATTAGCCTCACGTCAAATTATCAGTACTAGTTAACCGACTGTAAATAGATAATCAGAAAGCGAGAAAAGCTATTGACAATGTTCGCGACAACAGTTTGAATGAAATTCATTTACTTCGTATGTTTGACTTTTCTTGTTATTTGAACCCGGCATTTGACCATTTTGGGGTTTGGAGATTGCTGAAAAACAATTTGACGCGGTCAGTTTTTTATGAGCTGTCCGATTATTGATCATAAATTTTGTCATAACATTTTCAAATTGGTTTACTGTGGAACAACTGGCCTGCGGCTCGAAGAGACACTTAGTATACTGGACAGGGTCGAGGAGGATGAAGCAACAGACACTGCGATAGTTTAGCAGGACAATCTATAGAAGCGATTCATCTTCACAAAATGGCGAATATTCTTAGCAGTGCTTTGAGATTGAATTGTAACACGAAGAAACACACTGAAAAGTGAAATGAAAGTTTTGTGTTGAGATGCAATTTAGGTGCAGTGAATTCAGTTCTTGTCGGCCTTCTGTATCGTGCGTTTAATTGACGAATGATTCGTCAAAGAAAGATCTTATCTTATCTGATCTGATGTCATCTCATCCCATCTCGTCTCATCTTATCTTACCTCATCATATCTTATGTGGGCTCTCTTACAAAGTGTGAGCGAACGAGTGGTGCAAACAACACATAACTATTTTTCCGGAAGATATTATTCTGTTTTTCTGCATGAAAAATTGACCGCAAATTTGAATTCCTGTTTACTTGTGGCTTATACTGCATCAAAAAGGCAAATGTTGGAAATCAGTTTACGATACTTTTTCTACGAATTAATAATTGCAGGTATCGTCTAACGCCCTTACCTTTATCATTCGTTTCAGTCTTTCAAATTTCGATACCTGCATCTTCGAAACTAGTGTTATCTCACTAAGAGTTCCCTTTTAGGAACTCAGTGGCGTTTGCTGTCTGATCAGCTTTGCTGACCTAATGATACCGAGCAAATTAAACCGAACTCAGTACGTGATCTGTTCACTGACGTCCGCGTGCAGCCAGATGAGAACTTCCAAGTTGGTTGGTTTGTTCCCACGCAACAGTATAGGAGAAAAACTGACAATTGAAACCGAATCACTGGCGGCTCGCTGATTCGACAGACCTAAAGTATTGGAATCAATTAAGTCATTAAGTTAAGGAATATTAATAGAGAAAACAGCTGCACTGTGACATTAATTTCATGACAGAGATGTTTCTTTTTAGGAGCTTCATCACGTAAGACACTAGTAAAGAACAGTTGTGTGTTGTACTCGGGAATTTTACACAGGCGCTTATTCGAGAAAATGCAGTATAAGGTTACATGTTGACAAGTAGGGGCCTGTTCGCACTACGCGAAATTTTGTTTGATTTGCCAAAAAATCTGTCAACGCGAAGCCATTTCTAGTGCGAACGATTTTTTGCACCCACCGAACTTTTTGCAAGCGCAACGAAACTTCAAAGATTCCGTCGCTGTAAAAATTTTGTCAGGCGAGAAAATCCTTTGTTCGTTGACATCCGTCATTGGGTCATCAAATTGATGACGGACTCCTTCAGTGTGGTTTTTGCGGTTGCCTTGCATTAGAGCCATCTGTCGCTAAAAAAAAAAAATTCGCATCTTCATGTGCGAACAGGATTACGAAAACAAATAATTGGTGATTTGCAAACGCCAAACTAAAATTTTCGTCTTAGTGCGAACAGGACTTATAACCTCCCGCATCTCATTTTCAAAGCATCAAATCCCATATCCTTAGTTCAAACTGAAGTCACATCAGTTCTTGTCGTAGTTTCTGGGGCCCTCATGTAAGCGTACTTCTAAGGTCCGTTAGAACGGTTTAAACTTTTACCTCAACGTCACCACAATATTTATTTTTCCCTTAACATACACCGAGACATTTCTTAAGGAGTTGAAATATCCCGAAAGGGTATTGTTGAAGCTGTTTGAAAACCTTCTTTGTCAGATATGAACAAAACACCTGCGCGCTATGTCCTCTTCCTCAATCGCCTTCGGGCCAAAACGGACATTTCTGAATTTGCTAGAAAAGTCTGATTTACATTTCATTCTCGGATGCAAAAGCTGCAGCTGTAGAACTTTAGAAAATCAACACCAAGGTTATTTTACGCCTTGTCGCATTATGTTTTCGTTTCTCTTCCAAAGCAACACTTAATTAAGTAACGATTAATTTTTTATCCGTGTTACGAGGGTCCGACGGTTAATATTAATTTTGAAAAGCAAAGGAAAACCGTAAAACTTCTAAAGGTGGTCTAGATGTGGTGTATATTAGCTTATCTTTCCTGTCCCTTTGTTTCAATGATCGATTGCATGTCACTCGTGCTCGGATAACAAAATATCTGCACGATAATTTTAGAGACTGGGTTATCTATCTACGCCCCTACAGCATCAAGCCTCGACACTGCGTCATCTTCACGCACTAACCTTTTCTCGAATTGAAATTTCTCATCGGATCGATCCCCCTACGCATGTCAAAACCAGGAAGCGGTCACGTTTGAAAGAAGTTATTCAAATGCAAATCAGCGGTGATATAAACCCCAGGAGGCGGCGTGATGACCAGTTCTTCCTGGAGGGCAAATATGATTAAGGCCAAGGTCCTCAAGAGCACCAAGGGTGGGAACGTCGAAAAGTAAAAAGAGACAGGGATGGGAAGCATTATCCCATAATGCTCCACATATCTAAAGAGAACTTCAATTACACTTCAAGGTAAGTACCTCTCGTCTAATTTTCATTTCTCTTCCGATATGCTCCGCATTATGGGATAATTATGCGATTTTAAAGAGCCGCAGCCTAAACACACTAAGCAATTCCATATACAGCAAAATAAGGCATTTATTAAGATAAAGGCCAAGACCTACTCTAGAACATCCCTCAAATAATGTCTGCGAAAAACATGCTCACTAGACCAATCTGCCATCTTAAGGATATCTGCAACTGGGGTGCCTGTGACATACGCATGAGATGTGGCAGCCCCTCTTACACTGTGTGCTTTAAACTTCGAAATGTCAATCCCTGCGGACTGTAACACTGACATGATACACCTAGCTATTGTCCTAGGGGACACTGGATTGTATGGCCTAATGAAGGACAAAAACAATTTAGAAACAAACTGTCCACTACGAGACCTAAGTGTTTCAGAACGAGAAATGTACTCCTTTAACGCAGCAAACGGGCAAATTGAAGCACAACCTGAAGACGAAAAAGTGATCTCAGTAGACTTCCCTGGCCTGGAAGCCTTTAACCGGTCAGTCACAACAAAGCTAATTGAATCTCGAGATTCCTTCTTGAAATTTAGGTCTAAAGCAGTATTTTCCCGCGCTTTGCGCAAGTTAGGTGTAATTACTTCGAATTCTGATTGGTTCGTTGCACTGTTTGGGTCTGTTGTGATTGGCTCACCGCTGGAGTAATTGCTTTGGTTTTGGATTTACCACACTCAATTGAAAACCGCTCTATGAGAAAAAGGACATTTTAAATAATTTTAACTGTAGTAATTTTCTGGAGGAATCTATCGCATCTATCGCGTGCTTTGTCCCAGTGGTATGATATTGATTGTATTATTATTGCAACCTTTTGTGCCTTATTGTGTTGTGTCGAATTTGTTGTACCGGTTGTCTTGTGCCGTAACTAATGTATTAATATTATTTTACTGCCAGTGTTGAGAGTTTTTATTGTACGTATCTCAATCGCTTCATCATTTAAACTGAGCATTTGAATTAGCAGTATTTTCAGTGCAAGTCCTCTCTCTAAAGTGACTGGCTTGTAATCTGTTGTAACTCTGAAGTATGATTGCATTTATTTATTCTGGCCTGACAGAGTGCGACTTCCATGTTCATCTACACCTTCCAAGTCAATAATCACGCTATCGGAATGAGAGACTCTCGTGGCAAGAGCTTAAGTTCTCATTTCGAGAATGACCTTCGCCATTTTGGTAGACACAGCTTTCTCCGTATCCAGAAACGTTTCTTTCCGTTTTGTTTCCATCCATATCTATATCAATGGACCGTACCTGGTTACTGCCATTTCCTTCCATGTTACGATTTCCCTGAGAGATCAATTCGTGCTCGACAAAACCATGCTCAACTTCGTCAGCACCTGACAACTCGTTTCCCACGCTCATGCGGAGTCCAAATATCTTGTTAACCAGTAGTAGCTCCAGAAATGTAGCAGTCGCTGCCCACGCGGCAACAGCAACAACCATGAACGTTTGCACTCCCAGAAAGTGCCAAGGACCACCTTTGAAGATGCCATACTCTTTTGAGAATTCGTTTTCGAGGATGTCTCTCTCAGCAAACAAGGCCACACTCAGCAGCCCCCAGCTTCCTGCAAAGCAGTGAGTTGGGAGCCGGTTAAGAAGAGCACATCCAGAGCACGCTAGCAGGGCGCCTACAGCACCAATAAGAAATGCTTCCCAAGGACGCGCAACAGCAGATGGCAGATGGCTGCGGAGCAGAAACAAACACATAGAACATAGCCTGCTTATTCTCCACCTTTGTGTGGTTTCTTTAATTGTGAAGACAACCTCATTTTGCCAACCCACCTCTGTGTTTTTTGAAAGCCGATCGCTGGCCAACCACATTAAGTAAGTCCTATATATCAGAGCTAATTAGCCTATTAGTCTCAGTTGATGTTAAGTCTTCTTATGTTCTCTACACATTCTGGTTTGCCAGTCAGAAAACTTGGCAGACATATTTTTAGAAAAATGGTTTAGACAAATACCGTGCCCAAAAAGGCTCAAGGAAGCCAAAACTCTGACTCTGACAAACAGGATTCATTGCGCATGGGAACAAAAACGCCCCAAATATATCACCGGATCTACCAGAAGAGGCCTGCATGCAGCGAAATTCAAAAGTGCTAGAAAATTCATAAGGTCTCGAATTGCAAAAAAAGCCTTCCCTTCTCACCCCCATGTTTTCGACACACAACTTCAGGCACCCATTGGCAGCCTACACAGCAGGTTAATCCTTGACGCTTAGACTAATATGATGAATAATTCTGCTGCTTGCATATTCTTCCAGTCCAATATGTTGTACTGTCTTTCATTTGGAGGTGATATAGTAGCTGTAAGAGTACGTGTATTACCTGTTAATTTACCTGTTATGCTTACTAGCCCCGCCAGAATACCAGTTACAAAGACTGAAATCTTCAGCTTGTTTTTGAAGCAGATATAACTGGAAAGACGAAAAAATACAGCAAAGCAGGTCACCAAGCAAAATATCAATAAATAGGGTGGTTTTCATTCGCCAGAACTGGCCGGTCAGCTTGTAAGCGATTACCTCTAATTTTGATGACTGTTGTAAACTATGAATCCATTTTTTTTCAAGTAGCACTTATAATTTGTAGAAGGTTCAAGATTACCGCCTATTCCGTGTATTCATATTCCGGAATAGTCCCAAAAGGAATGCGGCCAACGCCAAAGAAAAAATCAAATCAAATCAATTTATGTAAGCGCGATAGCGTAAGGAGTGGTTGCCCAATCTCCCGAGCCGGGGGCTTACGTATGAAACATCCGAGCATTCCAGATCCAATTGGAATTTAGAAGTTTTCGTTTTTGAGGAGAAGCGAAAACCGGAGTACCAGGAGAAAAACCCCTCGGAACAGAGAAGAGAACCAACAACAAATTCAACCCACATATGACGTCGAGTCCGGAAATCGAAGTCGGGCAACATTGGTAGAAGGCGAGTGCTCTCATCACTTTCTTCCAACCCTTCAATCGTGGCCATCCAGTGTTGGCGGACGAAAAGGGTCTTATGAAAGGAGATGGAAAGCAAGAGTAGAGGAGAAGACGTAAAGAGAATTTCTGCCACTTTCTGTACTCATTTCACATTTAGCGAGTTCGTAAGTCCCTCTATCATTTTCAAGAAATTAGAAAAAAAAGATATTTGGAGTCTTAACAAAAAATCGCTTTTTCTTTAACCAGAGTGGTATCTGTTGATAATGTAATTGGAAGTACTTACTGAAACACACGACACGTTATTCACTTGTTAATAGGCTTATACAGCGGTTTCAGTCGAGTGTCGAAAATAACTCTAGTCTGCTTTGATTTTGTACTACTTCGCACGGCTATTGGTTTGCAAAACTCTCGCCACTTTCTTAACCAATGAGAAGCAAAACAAAAACCAATGGTGACTTGTGTGCGCGCATTTCCCGCGCTTGGCGCCGGCGACATGAAATTGCTTCCAGTTGTGATTGGCTCCTTGGGCATTTTGCGTACCGTATGTTGTTATTAGTTAGCGTAATTGCTTTGTTTTGGTATTGCGACTCTCAATAGAACATATTCGTATTCTCGGTATTGAACTAGATCTACAACCAGTTGCTATAACACTGTACCCCATTTGGGTTTCAGTTATGTGTTAAAATCAGTTTCAGTAGTTTCACTAGCAACCTTTGTGGTTTCCCAGGTACCATGGTATGGAATCCCAAAAGTATGGGTTCCCAAGTCTCCACTGATTAAAATCAGTAGGTAAAGGGGGATTTTTGTGTGTGCAAGGGAAGGAGGTTGTGAGCAGAAAATAAGATCATTAGTAAAATAGTTAGCTTTGTAAGGGGTTATATTGAACGAGAGACCTCTGCAACGCAGCACTCTCAAGCTCAACAATTAGTGTTAAAGTAACAAAACCAACTAAAACCTAGCAGTAATGTTAGTTTAAAATTCCAGAGAAAGCCACATCGAGGGAGTAATTTGGTGAGGGGCAAAACATGTGAAGGGATTAGGGTTAGCTGACTATTGGAAATGGGGAATGGGGAATTCCGTATAATTTTATAGGGATTAGGACTAGTAGTTTTAAATAGAGGGGTGAAGAAAATGAAATAAATAGAGGAATTTGGGAGGTGGAAACTCATTATAGGGATTAGGGTTATATTGAGCGAGAGACCTCTGCAATACAGCACTCTCGAGCTCAATTTGATGTACATTATGATAATGATGAGTATTACACTCAGGGACAGGGTTAGACATGGGGGAGGGGGAAACTCCCTTTTGAAGGATTAGGCCTATTTAGTTTGGGGAGGGGCAAGGCTGTTTAGGGTTAACTAATTTTGGGGGAGGGGGAACTCTGTATACGGATTAGGCCTGTTCAGTTTGGGGAGGGGCAAGGCTGTTTAGAGTTAGCTAATTTTGGGGAGGGGGGAACTCTGTACAAGGATTAGGACTGTTTAGGTAGGGGAGAGGCAATGCTGTTTAGGGTTAGCTAATTTTGGGGAAGGGGACACCCTGTATACGGATTAGGCCTATTTAGTTTGGGGAGGGGCAAGCTTTTAGGGTTAGCTAATTTTGGGGAGGGAACCCTGTATACGAATTAGGCCTATTTAGTTTGGAGAGGGGCAATGCTTTTTAGGGTTAGCTAATTTTGGGGGAGGGGGAACCCTGTATACAAGGATTAGGACTGTTTAGGTAGAAGGGGCAATGGTGTTTAGGGTTAGCTAATTTTGGGGAGGGGGAACTCTGTATAAGGATTAGAACTTTTAGGTAGGGGAGGGGCAATGGCTGTTTAGGGTTAGCTAATTTTGGGGAAGGGGACACCCTGTATACGGATTAGGCCTTTTCAGTTTGGGGAGGGGCAAGGCTGTTTAGGGTTAGCTAATTTTGGGGAGAGGGGAACCCTGTATACGGATTAGGCCTATTTAGTTTGGGGAGGGGCAAGGCTGTTTAGGGTTAGCTAATTTTGGGGAAGGGGAACTCTGTATAAGGATTTGGACTATTTAGTTTGGGGAGGGGCAAGCTGTTTAGGGTTAGCTAATTTTGGGGAAGGGGACACCCTGTATACGGATTAGGCCTTTTAGTTTGGGGAGGGGCAATGCTTTTTAGGGTTAGCTAATTTTGGGGGAGGGGAACCCTGTATACGGATTAGGTTTATTGGCTTAGGAGGGGCAAGGCTGTTTAGGGTTAGCTAATTTTGGGGGAGGGGGAACTCTGTACAAGGATTTGGACTGTTTAGGTAGGGGAGGGGCAATGCTGTTTAGGGTTAGCTAATTTTGGGGAAGGGGACACCCTGTATACGGATTAGGCCTTTTAGTTTGGGGAGGGGCAAGCCTGTTTAGGGTTAGCTAATTTGGGGAGAGAAACCCTGTATACGGATTAGGCCTATTTAGTTTGGGGAGGGGCAAGGCTTTTTAGGGTTAGCTAATTTTGGGGGAGGGGAAACCCTGTATACGGATTAGGTTTATTTGTTTGGGAGGGGCAAGGTGTTTAGGGCTAGCTAATTTTGGGGAGGGGGAACTCTGTACAAGGATTTGGACTGTTTAGGTAGGGGAGGGGCAATGCTGTTTAGGGTTAGCTAATTTTGGGGAAGGGGACACCCTGTATACGGCTTAGGCCTATTTAGTTTGGGGAGGGGCAAGGCTGTTTAGGGTTAGCTAATTTTGGGGGAGGGGAAACCCTTATACGGATTAGGCCTATTTAGTTTGGGGAGGGCAAGGCTGTTTAGGGTTAGCTAATTTGGGGGAGGGGAAACCCTGTATACGGATTAGGCCTATTTAGTTTGGGGAGGGGCAAGGCTGTTTAGGGTTAGCTAATTTTGGGGGAGGGGAAACCCTGTATACGGATTAGGCCTATTTAGTTGGGGAGGGGCAAGGCTGTTTTGCGTTAGCTAATTTTGGGGGAGGGGGAACCCTGTATACGGTTAGGTTTATCTGGCTTAGAGAAAGGGCAATGGTGTTTAGGGTTAGCTAATTTTGGGGGAGGGGGAACTCTGTACAAGGATTAGGACTGTTTAGGTAGGGGAGGGGCAATGCTGTGTAGGGTTAGCTAATTTAGGGGAAGGGAACACCCTGTATACGGATTAGGCCTATTTAGTTTGGGGAGGGGAAATACTGCTTAGGGTTAGCTAATTTTGGGGGAGGGTTAGGGTTAGGGTTAGGGTTAAGTTTTAGGTGTGATGGTTTGTTAGTTGTGGACTATTTACCAAACGTGTCATCGTGCTACCCGCCACCCGCGGAAACGACCAAGTGTCTGTTACATATGGAAGCCAGAGTGACTATGTAATTATGTAAGTACTAAGTACTAAATAAGTAATGTAACAGCTGACAAATGCATGGCTCTAAAATTCTAAAGGAAAAAGAGTATGATTGTATTAAAACTAATAAGCGTACGGCACTTGTTAATTAAAGTAGCATGTATCATACATACTAACCAAAATATCAAAGAAACTACTTCATAATATATCAATTAATAAAAATCTTTATATAGGTTATCGTATACCTTCAGGGGTGTCTCTAATCTAAGGGTTGTAAGGGTTCCCGATTACAGCCCAGACACCATAAACCCTACACTGATCAAATTAAAGCTAATAGAACTAGCGCTAGCTATTCGAATATTTGATTAATGTTGTAAGAAAGTCAGTGAATTAATGAATGTTTCGAAGAGTCTAAACTCGAAGGTCTACATCATAGTCTGAAAGTTATAACTAAATGTGATTTATGTATTTAGGGAATTTGATATTTTTCTGAAAGTCTGGAATCCAGAAGATAAAATGTTGGGGTTTTCCTTTATTCGATTGCGTTCAAATCTTACATACGATTTTCAGATGCGCTGGAAAAAAATACGTTGCGACCAAACGGAAACGGCTCTCAGTGAAAAACGTTTTCGAATTATCTAATTCCCCAACAAAAATTTTTTTTTGAAGAATATCGTGACTGTCCAAATTTGACTTAAATCGAACAAATCTCCATTGATTTGTAACTCTTGAAAGTGCCCTCTTCAAGACAAAAATAAACTTTGCGAAAACAGCGCTTGAAAAAAATTTTCGCTGCACAAACAAGCACTGCCCCCAAACACGTCTATCGATGATCGGCCAGAAAATTGTTCCGGTCACCTACCGTGAAAATTTTCCACGTAATCTTATCTCCACGCAAACATACTTACTCCAAATAGTTCAATAGTTTATCATTTTGTCCTACTATTCTCCGTCTTTGACTAAGTTTACTTGACCCATTGTTATAGCCGAAAAACTAAAGTTGCACAACCTTCATGAAGAAAAGCAACTTTTTCGTATCCAATATTTCCCGCGCAGATCGCTCCGGTTGGATGTATTCGCATTCGGATTATACTGTCAACGTGTACATCCGGTAAAAATAAGTTACATTCCACTTTCTCGGCGACTATTCACTCGTTTTGAATAATGCTTTTTTTTGCTTGAACGTTCACAGTAAAATGTTTACTTTTATGAAAAAAAAAAACTGAAAACAAAATTCGAAACTTTTATAACCTGAACGTAGACAGGTAACGTTAACAGTTAAAATCTATTGCCAATATGAACATGAAAATATGGAGGGAACAGTTTGACAACCAAACTTGTCATGTACGGGCTTGATTTGATAGAAATTGATTGATAGTTGAAAATAAAAAGTTAAAAACTTACTAACTACGTTTGTCATACATACCATATTTCCTGGAATAACTGAGCGCCCGGGCGCTTAATATTTAAAATTTCGGCCAAAAGAGGGGGCGCTTACTCGAAGGAGGGCGCTTGATCGAGGTGGGCGCTGATGAAGTTTTTCTTAAAACGAACTGTAACTCAATTTTGGCTAATGCACATAAAAGACCTCTGCAAGCACAACGAGATAGAAATAACTGGAAAGGGCTTACTGACTGTTTTCCTACATGCAGTGATGCCGGTGTAGCCGAAGCTTAAAAGACTGCAAATAAAGTGTCAATAGAAACAGGTTTTACTTATATCCCTACTTTTAAGAACGTGAGTGGGAGGGAGGCGCTTATTCGAGGGGGGTGGGGGGGGGGGGGGCTTATTTGCTATTTTAGCCGAGAAAGTGGGCGCTTAGTCGGGGGAGAGCGCTTATTTGAGCGTGGGCGCCTATTCGAGGAAATACGGTAATTTATCCTTTGTTTACATAAAAAAGGGTAATCGAACGTTCAAATAATTCTAATTATAACACTTTCTAGAAGAATCTACTTGCAACTATTGCCAGTGGTCTGTCATATCTTTTTTTTATATTATATATTATATTATATTATATTATATTATATTATATTATATTATATTATATTATATTATATTATATTATATTATATTATATTATATTATATTATATTGATAGTTAACAATTATTCACCGAAGTGGATGTAAATAGTGGTGGATATTTACCAAGCCGCGAAGCGGCGAGGTAAACATCCACCACTTTCACCGACACTGAGGTGAATAATTGTTTTAGTATATACCACACAAGCTAAATAATTAGCGGACCAAAACATTACTTTATGTGCGACAGTATACCGACAAGCGGTCGGAAATTGTAAAATAGTACTTGCTAATCACCTCCGAGTTAACCAATCAGAGCGCGCGAAAAGCACTATTCACTTGTGTGGTATAGAGCGGTTTTCAATTGAGTGTCCTAAACCAAAACCAAAGCAATTACTCTGACCTATCACAACAGAAGTAAGTAATGCAATGAGCCAATCAGAATACGAAGCAATTACAAGTAGCCGACGCAAAGCGCGGGAAAATACGCGCGTGTAAATCACGATTGGTTTTGGTTTTGCTTCTCATTGGTTGAGAACGTGGCGCGAGTTTTCTTGGCCAATCACAGAGTGAAGCAATACAAAACCAAACTGAAAACCAGAATTACTTTCGACACTCAATTGAAAACCGCTCTATACTAATACTTATTATCGCGACCTTTTCGGTGTCTTATTGTGTTATGTCGTTTGTTGTACCGGTTGTCTTGTATCCATTGTATCTAATGTATCACTATTGTTTTACTGTTGAGACTTTCTCGGGGACTTTCTCTATCGCAAGGGCTTCATCATTTGCCGGTATTTTTAGTCCAAGTTCCGTCTCTTTACTAGCTGTTGTATGGTTAATTGATATGAAGTATGATTGCATTTATTTCTTCTGGTCTGCCAGAGTGCGACCTCCATGTTCAGCTACACCTTCTAAGTCAATAATCACACTACTGCATTGAAAGCCTGTCATCGCAATAGCACTGTTGATTAAGTTCTCATTCCGAGTTCCCTTAAACGAGAATGACCTTCGCCGTTTTGGCCGAGACAGCTTTCTTCGTGTCCAGAAAAGTTTCTTTCCGTTTTTGGTTCTCTGCGATGCAACAACATCTTTATTTGCTTGTAATCCATCCAGACACATCTCAACGGCCCTTATCTGGTTACTGCCGTTTCCTTCCACGTCATAATTTCCTTGAGAGATCAATTCGTGCTCGCCAATGCCATGCTCAATTTCGTCAGCACCTGACAACTCATTTTCCACGCTCATGCGGAGCCCAAATATCTTGTCAACCAGCAGTAGCTCTAGAAATGTAGCAGTCGCTGCCCACGCGGCAACAGCAACAACCGTGAGCGTTTGCACTCCCAGAAAGTGCCAAGGACCACCTTTGAAGATGCCATACTCTTTTGAGAATTTGTTTTCAAGGATGTCTCTCTCGGCAAACAAGGCCACACTCAGCAGCCCCCAGCTTCCTGCAAAGCAGTGAATTGGGACACAACCAACAGGATCATCGATTCGGAGCCGGTTGAGAAGAGCACATCCAGTGCACGCTAGCAGGGCACCTACAGCACCAATAAGAAATGCTTCCCAAGGACGCGCAACAGCGCAGATGGCTGCGGAGAAGAAACAAACACGTAGTACATAACCTTCTTATTGCCCACCTTTGTGTGGTTTCTTTAATATTATTGTAAAGAGAACATCATTTTGTCATACAACACGATTACTTTTCTATGGATGGTGGTACATACATGCATGTACAGAAACTCTACACATCCCATCTCTATGGTGTTTGAAAGCCGATCACATGCACGGTTAGCCCTATATATCCCGCCAGGGCTCGATGTTTATTCCCGCCTGGGGGCCTGGGAGGAGGGGTTACTCCCTATAATGGCCTATACGGGGAGGCTCCGTATACGAGGTATCCGAAAGGAGTACCTTTTCTGTCAAAAATGGTATATAAAAGGGTAAGGGGTCGGACCTCGGGGAGGAGCCTTCCCGTATTAAAATTTTTTTAGACCCCCCCCCCCCCACCTCCCCGCCTCCAAGGTGTTTATTAACCTAAGTCTTGATAAAAGTCCCCTCGTGTTTCACTTTGCACATTATGGTCTGTAGATGGAAACTTTGCAGGCATATTTTGAGGAAATTCAGGCAAACACCATGACCAACAAGGGTAAAAGAAACCAAAAGCCTACTTCTGAGAAAAACCGAATCATTGATCACCCCATGCATCTCACTGGTTTTATCAGAAGAAGCCTGCAGTGAAATTAAAAAGTGCTAGAAATTGATCAGCAATCAAAGTGTAAAAATACCCTTACCTTCCCACACGCTTGTTTTTAACGCAACTTCAGGCACCCATTGGTAGGTAGCCTATATATATACAGCAGGTTAATCCTTGACGTTAAACCTTAAGGGTTAAACTTGGTATACTAATCTGATGACTTATTCTGCAGCTTCGCCATAGTCTTCCAATCAAAGTTATACAGTCGTTGGAGATCAGTTAATTTACCTGTTACACTGACCAGCCCTGCCAGAATGCCAGTCACAAAGATTTGAATGTTCAGCTTGTTTTTAAAGCAAATGCAACTAGAAAGACAAAGAAAAAAAATACATAGGAACTGAGCATGTCACCAAGCGAAACGACAATACAAAGGGCGCTTTCTAATCGCCAGAACTGGCAGGTAAGCTTGTAAACGAATAGTGTTAAATTGGATGTCTGGTTTTATGCGGTAACCAGTCGTATGAATTCCTAGTTTGCAAACAGCACTTATAATTTTCGAAATGTTCACTTTGTTAAGCCAAATTTTCGAATAGCGTGTTAATGCATGGCCGTCCGGTCCAGTTCAACCTCGTTCCCAGAACGAGGTTGTCGTCCATTTCTGAAGAACGGAAAGCGCAGTTAGTTATACTCAAATTTTAGGTTCATTCCTTCAAGAATGCAAAATGGCCAAAAAAATTCTATTTACCTTCAGTATTCAACTGAAAAGTTCTCTGTCAGGGATGGTGGGTGAATGGGTCACCTCGCAGTTCTTACAAGGTCTCACCTGATTGTAGACCATCCTTCAGGTGAGACAAAAGAACAAACAACACAAACAATGGACCCTAGCCCTAGAACAATAGGGCTGTGACACTATCCCCGCCACTGAAATTTAGAGCTTATAGGAGCTGCGAGGCTACCGGGTTGAATGGGAAATTCGACACTTTGTAAGACGGCGAGGCCACGATTTTTATGTGAGTCCTACTCTCTTTTTGGCTTGCGAAAGAAATCAAGGCATACATCGAGATGGATTTACCTAAACAAAATGAGTCTTTTAGACCCTTGAGATTTGATTAAAATTTCGCCAGAAATGAAAGACCATTCAACATCCCTCATATTATGTGCTTTGGCGGAGTCCAGTGGAGCTCACCTGTAAGCCATTCCCAGAATTCCTCCACCTATGGAGCCGTGGATAGTTACGACCGCTGCCCTGTATGAGATTGTTGAGGTTAAAAACAAATCATAGCAGCAAAGTCAAATTTAATGACCTCAGATATATAATGAAGGATAGGCCAGTTAACGAGGCCTTCCAAGGGATAGAAGCGACAAGCGACAAAACACTGCCAACCGACAGAAATTGGCAGAGAACGCGCGACAGTTCGCGACAGGGACACTTCACTATACATCCCTCTTTATTTTCTTTGCGACAGTTACATTTTAACGAAACAATTGAGAGACAGAGTCGTAAACGAGCAACAAAGCGACACCAGACCGTTCTCGACCCCAGAGCTCTTTCCTTTTGCGCATGTCTAACGGGAATGACGGTGGGAAGAGCTCTGAGCAACTCTACGTAAGCCTCCAGCTCTAATTGCTTATCAGTTGAGACAATGAAATTACTTGTGACTGGCCAACTCGGTACGCTCGAAAAACTGAACTTAAGGCTGCTTTACACAGTGACATAAGCATAAGTATAAGCAAAAGCTGTGTGTAAACCGGGAGTGACATAAGCATAAGCATAAGCATAAGCATAAGAAAAAGGAA
>JAEMWC010000155.1:352500-385000 GCA_016490735.1 Pachyseris speciosa
CTGAAAAAAATACCTTGAAAACACTTCCCCTATGTCGCTTTCATCCGCGTCTGTTAAGAAGTATCCAAGCCCACAGAATGCATTTCCACGATCGCTAGTACCAAAGCTGAAGGCGAAGCCAAACAGCCAGTAGGACAATCCACCATAAATCACATCAATCGCGTTCTTGACCATGATGTTTACTTCGTTTTTTCTGGAGACCATGCCTGATTCCAAGAGACCGAATCCAGACTGCATGGTGAAGATTATAAAGGCGCTTGTGAGAATCCAAGTGGCATCATCCGAACCAACTTCCTGGTGATATTCATTTCCATGTCGATTTGTCGATGGTGCCATCGTTGAGTTGACTGTCCAGTTTGGCTTGTTCATGCTCGTTTATTCGTTCTACAAGAGATTTTAAAATGTATCAGATGTCTTTGAATAGCATAAGACTCTTAATGTCGAAATTCATTACATTTCGCCTGAAGACATGCATGCGTACGTCTTAGAAATGTAAGTCTTTGTTCAGTTGCCCGGCATCTATATGCCATGTATTGCAATTTGACTTCAAACTGCCGAGGAAACTGTTAGTGCTTGCAAAATCAAGCTATTTGACTGATTCGTGTTTGTTTTTGGAACGGGTAGTAACGTGCAAACAGTATCTAATGCTTGTCCAAAGGTTTTGAGGCTGCTGCCTAGTAATCAAAAGGTTTTGAGACTGCTGCCTAGTAATCCAAAAAAAAAAAAAACGAAAGAAAGGAAGAAACGAAAAAACGTATCTAATGCTGTCATGCATGTCTCGGTTAGAACAGAACTGTCAGCCGGTTCCCGTCAAATGGAAGAAGAATTTGGCCAACGCAATAGCTGGACAAGGACAGCTGGCTTCTATTAAATTGGGCATTCTCGTGCAAACATTTGAACAACCTCTCCAATGCCTGATTCGCTGTGGGTTATTACGGGCGACGTTCATTTCATGACGTTCTCGCCAAACTGTCAGTCCCACTGTCAGATTGTTTTCAATAAAATGTTCTGCTGTTAGATGCATCAGTAGTTCGAGTCTGAAGGGGAAAAACATTGGTAGGTAACCAGGTTTGCTTTGGAGATATACCATATGGAAGACCACTGACAGTGTTTTGTACAATAACTCTCAAAATTCTCGCACGCGCGCTGATTGGTAATTTTAATCGGCAATAACGGTACACACAGCTAAAATTTTAAGTTATGCGAACATTTGTAGCAAGATGAAGTAGGGGGACGCGTAGGACTTCATTCAATCTTTGCCATATATATCTGTTGGCAAAGGACACAGCCATTTTGTCAATGACGTAGTTCAAACTTTTAAGTTATGTAAATTTCTCATGTAAGCCAACCCGCCAAACACAAAAATATTCTCAAAATATTCTCGTTTTGTTTACCCGAGGACTTTGCCATTTTCGATAGGCATGCAAAAAGAAGGAAATGAAATAAACTCCGTTCTGCTTAGGGTTTTTTTCTCGTCTTCTCGGAAGCGTGTAATGATTTTTAAAAAGCATGAATTTATCAGTCACTTTTAGTAGGTTTCAAGCTACGTAGCCAGAATTGCGGTTTTATGCAAAACACCTGAAAACACGAGCCATTTGTTTGTGGCGAACTAGCTAAAGAATTTAGAAAAATCCGTCGTTTTGTTTACAAGAGGACAGCGCCGTTTCGATTCGTGATGACCTCAATAATGCTGTGTGTATTTGAACAAACTTGCATTTGTAACACCCTTCGCGAAAGTCATCCGATTTTCGCTTCAGTGACTCTCGCGCGACGCGAATCGCGAGGCGGGCGACGCGATTCGCATCGCGCAGGAAACGCGACGCGACTGGCAACTTACTTTTCAGCGGAACTGAACAGTATTACCACAGATATATTAGCGTTTGGTAATCACTCTCTATGGCAACTCTCAAAACAGTTTTACGCGCTTTGCTCGTACATAAACAGAAAGGCTTTCTGCGAACCCAAAAACCATTTTCAATTTTTCTAGAATCAGAAAGCGTGCTCTCGCGCCGGCGAGAGTCCATTGTGAAATGTTTTGTCTTCTGTGGCGTGAGCCACTGAAAAATATTTTTAAAACGCATTTTTGTTTTGTGAAAGTACAATGCGCCGAACATTATTGCGCTACGAGTGTACAAGTTTACCACGACACAAGGACCGTGTACTCACAGTGGTGGTAGGCCGCGACGAGGTTACCAAGCCGATTTCAACGGTCGTTGTGTCGTGGTAAACTTGTACACGCACGTCGACAATCGTTCTAAAGTTTCTTTTGGGAAACAAACTGCCGGTTGGAGTCGCTCGCGTGACTGCTATTAGGCTGTTAGAGAGTTGAAATGAAAGGGAAACCTTTTTTCTTGGATTCTGCGTCGGAATTATTACCGTGGGATATTTTACTGTGCAATTTTGGGCTTCGCTTGGAAGGACTGTCCCGATGGACAGTATCACCTTGTCCTTTCTCTAAAGAGTGGAAACACAGAAAGCACATAAATCGCTCAAATCGCGATAGATCGGTAAAATAACCACACAGATAGCAAGCAACACACCTTGGATGTAAGTTAAGGCTTTTTTATTGAGACGTTTTTCGTATATCTATCAACTAGGACCGATTACCGGGATTCCCATACAAATCCTTATAATTTGCAGCTATCTTGTTTATATTGCGTGATACGGTACTCAGCATGAGCTTGGGGCGCCTGTGATAAGAGCAGCATATTGGGGGATTTGGGCGATATGTTATACACTTGACATAGCGTCCGACATTCAGGGAATAACATGACACGCAAATAAACAATATTCCCGAAAAAAGTCATGTCATTATGATTATTATCAATAAACAAGGCCAAATGAAATCAAGAATGCGATAAACACAATAATACCAAACACAAATCCGATTTAACTTCAGCGTAGAATTTCCGCAGTAATTCATTTAGCTCAACCGGTGTTACACAATTGAAGTCAACTTTCAGCTTTCGTTTGTCGCACCATTTCTCGAATTTTTTGATCCCCCACGAAGTGGCTCTCTGTATTTTCCGCCTGACCGTTTGCTTCTAATTTGTCCAAATCTTCTAGCCCCAAATCTGAGTTTTGATTGCTAATTTCTTCCATTACTTCAGTTTTCGCTCGAAGACGATTCGACGACTGAAAAAACTGCAGTTCAAAACCGGAGTTTTGCAAATGAATGGTTTTCCCGCGTCAACACTAGGCTTACTCTAATTGGTTAAAATCCATCGGATGATGAAGCAAGAACCAGTCAGCTGTAGGGCTGATAATGCATTAGCAGCCCGCTGTCAGTCTTTTGCGGCCCGCTGAGCGTGTGTTTTGAAGAGGCCGATTTTCTATTTGGCCGCGTATATTGATAATAATGGTGAACAAACAGCCGGACGAAACACAAGACGAGCAACGGACATCCGGCGCAGCAGATGCCATAGTGAAAATAAAATATGGAAAGGGATTCAGATCTCGTTATGCTAACTTTATCATAATATTGCAACCGTGTAGGTGAAACAGTGAAGTACCAAATCGCAGTTTGCCTCTTAGAAGGTCGAGTGAAGGCCAAGATGGCCTCTTGTTTGGAAACAAAATACCTCTGTGTTTTTCTATATTAGAATCGAAGAAGATATTCGACTAAATGAAGCTGAAGACTGCGATACACTTGAGTCACTGAAATATTTCTTACTCACATATTGCATTACCTGCTGTCATTTCCGATTGTTAACACTCTGCACTCTAATTTTGAGTTCTGTACATTAATTAACTTTCACAGCTAAGGATGATGACACGATTGCACGAAAGATGACGCCTTTATCACTCTAGAAGCGAAATACGATCATCGATTAATGAAACATCACTGTTGCCGGTTTCTGGGTATCCAGCTGAGATTGAAGACTAAAAGTCTCCAATCTCAGCTGGATGCCGAGCTATATAGGCTCTGGCTCGTTATGATTTTACATCTCTACAAGGCTTTTCAGATCGAATTTTGAATTTGATTCAACTTTAAGCAGCAAGTGAAAATGTCAATTCATACAAAGCATTAACCTCACGTCAAATTATCAGTGCTAGTTAACCGACTGTAAATAGATAATCAGAAAGCGAGAAAAGCTATTGACAATGTTCGCGACAACAGTTTGAATAAAAATTCATTTACTTCGTATGTTTGACTTTTCTTGTTATTTGAACCCGGCATTTGACCATTTTGGGGTTTGGAGATTGCTGGAAAACAATCTGACGCGGTCAGTTTTTTATGCGCTGTCCGATTATTGATCATAAATTTCGTCATAACATTTTCAAACTTGTTTACTGTGGAACAACTGGCCTGCGGCTCGAAGAGACACTTAATATACTGGACAGGATCGAGGAGGATGAAGCACCAGCCACTGCGATAGTTTAGCAGGACAATCTATAGAAGCCATTCATCTTCACAAAATGGCGAATATTCTCAGCAGTGCTTTGAGATCGAATTGTAACACGAAGAAACATGCCCAAAACAGTTGTTGAATCTCCAGAATGTTTAAGAAAACGGAAAAGTGAAATGAAAGTTTTGTGTTGAGATGCAATTTAGGTGCAGTGAATTCAGTTCTTGTCGGTCTTCTGTATCGTGCGTTGAATTGACGAATGATTCGTCGAAGAAAGATTTTGTCTTATCTCATCTGATGCCATCTCATCCCACCTCGTCTCATCTTATCATCTCGTCTTACCTCATCATATCTTATGTGGGCTCTCTTACAAAGTGTGAGCGAACGAGTGGTGCAAACAACACATAACTATTGTTCCGGAAGATATTATTCTGTTTTTCTGCATGAAAAATTGACCGCAAATTTGAATTCCTGTTTACTTGTGGCTTATACTGCATCAAAAAGACAAATGTTGGAAATCAGTTTACGATACTTTTTCTACGAATTAATAATTGCAGGTATCCTCTGACGCCCTTACCTTTATCATTCGTTTCAGTCTTTCAAATTTCGATACCTGCATCTTCGAAACTAGTGTTATCTCACTAAGAGTTCCCTTTTAGGAACTCAGTGGCGTTTGCTGTCTGATCAGCTTTGCTGACCTAATGCTACCGAGCAAATTAAACCGAACTCAATACGTGATCTGTTCACTGACGTCCGCGTGCAGCCAGATGAGAACTTCTAAGTTGATTGGTTTGTTCCATAGCAACAGTATAGGAGAAAACCGAATCAATCTGGCGGCTCGCTGATTCGACAGACCCTAAAGTAGTGGAATCAATTAAGTCATTAAATTGAGGAATAGAGAAGACAGCTGTACTGTGACATTAATTTCATGACAGAGATGTTTCTTTTTAGGAGCTTCATCACGTAAGACACTAGTAAAGAACAGTTGTGTGTCGTACTCGGGAATTTTACACAGGCACATATTCGAGGAAATACAGTATAAGGTTACATGTTGACAGGTAGCTGATGAAACTTATAACCTCACGCATCTCATTTCCAAAGCGTCAAATCCCATATCCCTAGTTCAAACTGAAGTCACTTCCGTTCTTGTCGTAGTTTCTGGGGCCCTCATGTAAGCGTCCTTCTAAGGTCCGTTAGAACGCTTTAAACTCTTACCTCAACGTCACCACAATATTTATTTTTCCAAAACATGCACCGAGACATTTCTTAAGGAGTTGAAATATCCCGAAAGGGTACTGAAACGAAACAAAATTTTTGAGTGAAGGTTGCTTCAACATTTATTTTACAACACTGGATATTGTTGAAGCCGTTTGAAAACCTTCTTTGTCAGATATGAACAAAACACCTGCGCGCTATGTCCTCTTCCTCAATCACCTTCGGGCCAAAACGAACATTTCTTAATTTGCTAGAAAAGTCTGATTTACATTTCATTCTCGGATGCAAAAGCTGCTGTTGAACTTTAGAAAATCAGCACCAAGGTTATTTTACGCCTTGTCGCATTATGTTTTCGTTTCTCTTCCAAAGCAACACTTAATTGAGTAATTAACGATTAATTTTTTATCCGTGTTACGAGGGCCGACGGTTAATATTAATTTTGAAAAGCAAAGGAAAACCCTAAAAGTTCTAAATGTGGTCTAGATGTGGTCTATATTAGCTTATCTTTCCCGTCCCTTTGTTTCAATGATCGATTGCATGTCACTCGTGCTCGGATAACAAAATATCTGCACGATAATTTTAGAGACTGGGTTATCTATCTACGCCCCTACAGCATCAAGCCTCGACACTGCGTCATCTTCACGCACTAACCTTTTCTCGAATTGAAATTTCTCGTCCGATCGATCCCCTTACGCATGTCAAAACCAGGAAGACCAACGTGGAGTAAAATTTACTTTCTGTTTACCTACTGTAATATGTTGTTGGTGGTAACGTAAACAAATCACATGTTTTTATCATGATAATTTGTGCTTCCTTTTTTGCATTGACCAATGAAAAAACCGCCACGTGCTTTCAAATATGCGTTGACCAATGAAAACACTTCCACATGCTTCCTATTGCGCATTTTGCTGCACAGGAAAAGTCCAAAATTTAACATGATTTATCACTCGGTATCCCGAATAATTATTGGACGAGGTTGAGCATGACAGCGAGACTTATCATGGCGGTTAGCACTGGTTCACCGGCAGCGATCAAAAGGACCTTTTTTCTTTCATGTTAACTTACACATAGTAAAACTTAATTTAAACTTACATACATACATACTTTATTTATTCCAGAAGCAAACTATATATTACAATTAAAAACTAAGAAGAAAAATGCTTCTATAGAAAAGGAAGTTAAGAGGTTAACCCTATATGAAAACTCCCTTAAAAAATATATATATATATAAATATAAATCAAGATCTTTACAATCAAATATTTAACTACAATTTGAGCTTAGATTTAAAATGCTGAAAGCTATCAGCTTCTACAATATCACCCGGTAACTCATTCCATAATTTGACAATCCTCACGAAAAATGAATGTTTAATTATAACAATTAAGTCTTGCTGGTTTGACATAGAGTTTGTATTGATGATTTGCTCTCGTAGATCGAGCTGTGGCGAAATAAAAAAGTCTTCAAATTTTAAGTGATAAAAGCCAAAAACTATCTTATAACATTCGACTAAAGATAAATAAGTTCTACCGTCGGAAAGAGTAGGCCATTTTAGCAGTTTGCATCGGTCTTCATAGGGCATGTCTCCTTTGCGTTGATTTAATACAAGTCTTAATCCTCTTCGCTGTTAAGAGGGCATGGATGTCCTTAACAAGGTAAGGACTCCAGACAGGTACCGCATATTCCAAGATTGGCCGTACAAGAGATTTGTACAGCATAGAAAAAACATTTGCATTAAAGTAGTAGTAAGGTTGGCAGTGAACCAGAGCGGAAACAAAAAGTGGCACTCCACTGAAACCTCTCTTGTTACCTCCACGCACACTATACTGGGTATACTTGAGGCGCTCGACGAGAGAAAGCTAACAGCTGTGGTTTATTTGCATGAGTAAAGCTTTCGACAGCATCAATCACGGCATTTTACTACGAAAATTAAAAGCCACTGGGCTGGCCCCATCGGCAATCTCCTGGTTTAACAGCTATTTGTCCCAAAGGTCTGAAGTGGTTCGCATTAACGCTGCGCTGTCCGATGCTCTGCCTGTGATGTGCGGAGTGCCACAGGGTAGCGTGCTCGGAGCTCTGTTATTCAGTATTTATACGTAAACGACCTAACAAAAGTTAACGAGATGTGCTCAACCGCGTGCTACGTGGACGACACGAATAATAATAATAATAATAATAATAATAATAATAATTTATAGAGCGCTGTGTCCACTAATTGCTCAAAGCGCTGTACAACAATGGTAAAACTATAAAATACAAACCTAATAACTATTATGATGAAATTAACTTAACTACTAATAACTATATATCATAAGTAAATTTAAATAAATATGTCTTCAACTGCGTCTTAAACTGGTCAACAGAGGTAACATTCCTGAATTCAAGAGGCAATTGATTCCATAGCCTAGGGGCAACTACAGAAAAAGCTCTATCACCATACGTCTTTAACCTGGATTTAGGCACAGCTAAAAGATTCTAAGAACTAGAACGAAGTAAACGTGGGCTATTATGGTATTGTAAAAGTTCAGACAGGTAAGTTGGTGCCAAGCCATTAAGGCACTTGTACACTAAAAACAATATTTTAAAATGTATGCGATAGTTTAACGGTAGCCAGTGAAGTTTAAACATGATAGGAGTAATATGGTCAAAGCGCTTAGTTAACGTAACAATGCGTGAACGAATTGATTCTTTCGTTCACAGTTGATGAGTCTCACGCCGCCGAGGATATCCGCGCAGATCTACAACGAATCCGTGATTGGTGCTTTGAGAACTACCTCCTGCTGAACCCAGACAAGACAGAGATAATGGTGCTCGGCAGTCATCAGATGATTTGCAAACTACTAAGCTTGAAGCTGTCTTTCTTGTGCAAGGAACGTCTACCAACGGACTCCGTTAAGGACTTAGGAATGATATTTGATCCTACTCTGTCTTTTGACTGTCATATCACAGCTCTCGCTGCTTCTTGCATTTCTAGGCTTGCTCAGATAAATCGTGCAAAACACGCTTTCAGTCCCAACCTACTAGTAATTATAATTAACGCGCTTGTCTTCAGTAAACGTTTTTTACTGTTCCACGGTCTGGTCTAATACATCTGACAAAAATATACGTAAATTGCAACATGTGCAGAACTTCGCCGCTAGAATAATCAGCGGAAAGAGAAAATTCGATCGCATTACTCCAACGTTGCGGGACTCGCGCTGGTTATCTGTAAGAAAGCAACTATATTTAAGAGACGCTGATTTTGCGTTTCAATGTATGACGGGTTGCGCCCCTGATTACCTTAGATCCAAGCTAGTTACTGGGGGCCAAGCTTCCGGTCGCCGGTGACACGCAATTCACAACAGTTATCCCTTTATTTAGAACAGCCACCGGTCAGCGGTCATTCTAGTACAGAGCTGTCAGCTTATGGAAAAGCTTGCAATAGATAAAGATCTTAAACTAAGTAAAAATCATGAGGTTATTAAACGCAATATTAGATTTCTGGTCATTAATTATCTCCCTTTTATATATCGTTTTCATATATACATTCATTTATTTTATCTTAGGATTTTAACATGATGTATTGGTCACCGAAAAAGCCCCTCAAGAGAGTGTTCAATAAAGTTTCATTCAGTTTCATTCATTAAGAGAAGAAATATAACTGCATATAGCGGCCAGAGGAGGTAATTTTAACATATTTAATTGATGCATATAAGGTATGGAGGGAAAAGTTTGACAACCAGTACAAATTTACTAAAAAGTTAAAAGCTACTAAATGCGTTTGTCATAAATAATTGCTCCTTTAGAGCGGTTTTCAATCGAGTGTCGAAAGTAATTCTGGTTTTGCTTTGGTTTTGCATTGCTTCGCTCTGTGAATGGCCAAGAAAACTCGCGCCACTTTCTCAGCCAATGAGAAGCAAAACCAAAACCAATCGTGACTTGCACGCGCGTACTTTCCCGCGCTTTGCGCAAGTTACGAGTAATTACTTCGAATTCTGATTGGTTCGTTGCACTGTTTGGGTCTGTTGTGATTGGCTCACCGCTGGAGTAATTGCTTTGGTTTTGGATTTACCACACTCAATTGAAAACCGCTCTATGAGAAAAAGAACATTTTAAATAATTTTAACTATAGTAATTTTCTGGAGGAATCTATCGCATCTATCGCGTGCTATATCTATGTCCCAGTAGTATGATATTGATTGTATTATTATTGCAACCTTTTGTGCCTTATTGTGTTGTGTTGAATTTGTTGTACCGGTTGTCTTGGCCGTAACTAATGTATTAATATTATTTTACTGCCAGTGTTGAGAGTTTTTATTGTACGTATCTCAATCGCTTCATCATTTAAACTGAGCATTTGAATTGGCAGTATTTTCAGTACAAGTCCTCTCTCTAAAGTGACTGGCTTGTAATCTGTTGTAACTCTGAAGTATGATTGCATTTATTTATTCTGGCCTGACAGAGTGCGACTTCCATGTTCATCTACACCTTCCAAGTCAATAATCACGCTATCGGGATGAGAGACTCTCGTGGCAAGAGCACCGCTGCTTAAGTTCTCATTTCGAGTTCCCTTAAAAGAGAATGACCTTCGCCATTTTGGTAGACACAGCTTTCTCCATATCCAGAAACGTTTCTTTCCGTTTTTGTTTCCATCCATATCTATATCAACGGACCGTATCTCGTTACTGCCATTTCCTGCCATGTTACGATTTCCCTGAGAGATCAATTCGTTCTCGACAATACCATGCTCAACTTCGTCAGCACCTGACAACTCGTTTTCCACGCTCATGCGGAGTCCAAATATCTTGTCAACCAGTAGTAGCTCCAGAAATGTAGCAGTCGCTGCCCACGCGGCAACAGCAACAACCGTGAGCGTTTGCACTCCCAGAAAGTGCCAAGGACCACCTTTGAAGATGCCATACTCTTTTGAGAATTTGTTTTCAAGGATGTCTCTCTCGGCAAACAAGGCGACACTCAGCAGCCCCCAGATTCCTGCAAAGCAGTGAGTTGGGATACAACCAACAGGATCATCAATTCGGAGCCGGTTGAGAAGAGCACATCCAGGGCACGCTAGCAGGGCACCTACAGCACCAATAAGAAGTGCTTCCCAAGGACGCGCAACAGCGCAGATGGCTGTGGAGCAGAAACAAAGAAATAGAACATAGCCTTCTTGTTCTCCACCTTTGTATGGTTTCTTTAATTGTGAAGACAACCTCATTTTGCCAACCCACCCGGTTTTTTTGAAAGCCGATCGCTGGCCAACCACATGCCGTAAGTCCTATATATCAGGGCCAATTAGCCTATTAGTCTCAGTTGATGTTAAGTCTCCTTATGTTTACTACATATTAATTCTGGTTTGCAGGTCATAAAACTTCGCAGATATATTTTGAGAAAATTAATTTAGACAAATGCCATGACCAAAATGGCTCAAGAAAGCCAAAAGTCTAACTCTAACATACAAGATTCGTTGCACATGGGGACAAAAACGCCCCAAATATATCACCGGATCTACCAGAAGAGGCATGCATGCAACTAAATTCAAAAGTGCTAGAATTCATAAGCTCTCGAATTACAAAAAAAAGCCTTCCCTTCTCACCCCCATGTTTTCGGCACACACCTTCAGGCACCCATTGGCAACCTATCAGACAAGACTAATATGATGAATAATTCTGCTGCTTACATACTCTTCCAGTCTAATATGTTGTACTGTCTTTGGAGGTGATATAGTGGCTGTAAGTGTTTGTGCATCACCAGTTAATTTACCTGTTATGCTTACTAGCCCCGCCAGAATACCAGTTACAAAGACTGAAATCTTCAGCTTGTTTTTGAAGCACATATAACTGGAAAGACGAAAAAATACAGCAAAGCAGGTCACCAAGCAAAATATCAATAAATAGGGTGGTTTTCATTCGCCAGAACTGGCCGGTCAGCTTGTAAGCGATTACCTCTAATTTTGATGACTGTTGTATACTACGAATTGAATTGTTTGCAAGCAGCACTTATAATTTGCAGAAGGTTCAAGATTACCGCCTATTCCGTGTATTCATATTCCGGAATAGTCAAAAAAGGAATGCGGCCAACGCCAAAGAAAACATCAAATGAAATCAATTCATTTAAGCTCAATAGCGTGAGGAGGGAGGAGCCGGAGGCTGATCGATATATCAAACGTCCGAAAAAAAAAAAAAAAAAACGGAAAACCGGAGTACCCGGAGAAAAACCTC
Organism: Pachyseris speciosa; assembly: GCA_016490735.1. Taxonomy (NCBI): domain Eukaryota; kingdom Metazoa; phylum Cnidaria; class Anthozoa; order Scleractinia; family Pachyseridae; genus Pachyseris; species Pachyseris speciosa. The sequence goes on from JAEMWC010000155.1 coordinate 364,263, forward strand.
TCAGAGAAGAGGGGAGAACCAACAACAAACTCAACCCACATATGACCTCGAGTCCGGGAATCGAACCCGGGTAACATTGGTGGAAGGCGAGTGTTCTCACCACTGTCTTCCAACCCTTCAGAATAGCGTGTTCAATCATGGCCATCCAGTGTTGGCGGACGAAAAGGACACTTATTTATATTCAAAGATTTGTTCCATTCCTTCTCGTCTAAGTTTGCACTTAAGTGTGCCTTTCCTTTGAATGCAAAGTCTTAAGAAAGGAGATGGAAAGCAAGAATAGAGGAGGAGGAGAAGTAAAAAGATGCTGCTCGCACGCGAGAATTTCTTCCACTTTATGTGCTCATTTCAAGGAGGATACGTAAAAAGATGCTACTCGCACACGGGAATTTCTGCCACTTTCTGTACTCATTTCACGAGTTTGCACATTTAGCGAGTTCGTACCTCCCTCTATCAATTTCAAGAAATTAGAGAAAAAATTATTTGGAGTCTTAACAAAAAATCGCTTTTTCTTTAACCAGAGTGGCATTTGTTGATAATGTAATTGGAAGTACTTACTGAAACACACGACACGTTATTCCCTTGTTAATAGGCCTATACAGCGGTTTCAGTCGAGTGTCGAAAATAACTCTAATTTGCTTTGATTTTGTATTGCTTCGCACTGCTATTGGTTTGCAAAACTCTCGCCACTTTCTTAACCGATGAGAAGCAAAACGAAAACCAATCGTGACTTGTGTGCGCGCATTTCCCGCGCTTGGCGCCGGCTACATGAAATTGCTTCCAGTTGTGACTGGCTCCTTGGGCATTTTGCGTACCGTTAGTTGTTATTAGTTAGCGTAATTGCTTTGTTTTGGTATTGCGACTCTCAATAGAACATATTCGTATTCTCGGTATTGAACTAGATCTACAAGCAGTTGCTATAACACTGTACCCTATTTAGGTTTTAGTTATGTGTCCAGGATCTTGCGCTTTCCATCCCGCTCCCCTTCTTATCAAAGTTGCTACCCGTGCGACCCCACGCTCGAAACTTGGACGAAACAACTTTGAAGGAGGAAGAGGAGAGGATGTGCTTTATATCTCAGAGATTATTTACCGGCAGCGATTTTAACAAAGAGAACGGGTTTTTTTTTTCGGGAGAGTCTCAACAATTTTGTAACTGGATGTCTGACTGAGAGTGAAGCCAAAACTCTTGCGGTGGAATACATTGCACATGAAAAGATTCCACCATTTAAGCCTCGTGCGAAAGCTAGTTCCAGCTCATTACTGAGGATACGAATAAGGTCTTTTAAACAGCACTCCATTAGGGGTAGTGAATGGTAAATTCAAAAGTTTGCGAGACGTCGAGGCACCTATTTTTATGGAGTTCGAGACTGACTCTTTGTGGCTTGTGAAAGAAATCGAGACACCGAGACGGATTTGCCATTGAAACCCGTGAAATTTTGTGAGCTCTTTTTTGAAATACCACTCAACACCCCTTATACTGTATTATGTCCTTTGGCGGAGTCCAGTGGAGCTCACCTGTAAGCCATTCCCATAATTCCTCCACCTATGGAGCCGTGGATAGTTACGACCGCTGCCCTGTATGAGATTGTTGAGATTGAAAGCAAAACATAGAAGAAAAATCAATTTTATGACCCTAGATTTGTAATGAAGGAAAGGTGCTAACCCATGTTTCATAGTTATCTACTTCCTTATTTAAAAATGGAAAGGGAAAATTTATCGATTCCGTCCTGCAAAATTTGGTTGTTTCCGGGCTGGAAGTGCTACTCATTGGTACCCTTCTCCGACACCTTATACTCAGCACACACTGAACGGTATAAAAACACTGGCACCCTTAATCAATTTGAATTGATTTGAAGTGTAGATTACTGCGTTGACTTGTTCAAAACTACTGATACCAAAAATACTGGATTACTCAACACTGTTTTGAACAGATTGGCACTGAATGATACACAAGTTTTGAGCGTAGATTACTAGTGTTTATGCTTGCATCGTAATTGCCCGCGAAACATGACAAGTTTGGCGATACACCTTAAATATCTTTGGTGCATAAGCTTCGTGATTACTTGATAAGAAGCAAATAGAGATGTCTTCCGTCGTAGATACAAATTTAGCGGTATTAACCGTCAAAATTGAGTAGAGGGAGCTCCGTTAAAACAAAAGCCGGGTTCACTGCAGACCTTTCTTCCTTTGGGGAGAGGTAAGAACGGTGTGGAATTAATCTTATTAGGCTAACCATTTGGTTATGCCATTAAATTACTATCACAAGGTCTAAAAAGTTGCACCTTGAAGCTAGTTTCCATTTCATCCCGCTTATGCCAAATGTGCTTCCACAGTTAAAGCCTAACCAGCCCCACCATAGCATGAAGGTCCCCAAGACAACATTTGTCGGCGAGGCCATTTGTTTTGACGGCGCGTTTGCATTGAAGCGTCCTGTTCGTGGCTTCAGCATTAACGTGGCCACTAAACCACTAACACCGCCAACAAGATGCACCGCACCACAGCCGGCGATATCCACGGCGCCCATTCTACGAAGCCATCCACTGTCACTCCAGATCCAATGCGCGGGGAAACTGTATGTCAGCGTGTTGAGGAAAGAGAACATCGTGTACGCTTTCAAACGTGTTCTTTCTGCCATCGCTCCGGAAACAATGGTAGTGGCAGTCGTCGCAAACGACAGCTGAAAAAAATACCTTGAAAACACTTCCCCTATGTCGCTTTCATCCGCGTCTGTTAAGAAATATCCAAGCCCACAGAATGCGTTTCCTCGATCGCTCATACCACTGCTGAAGGCGAAGCCAAACAGCCAGTAGGATAATCCACCATAAATCACATCAATCGCATTCTTGACCATGATATTTACTTCGTTTTTTCTTGAGACCATGCCTGATTCCAGGAGGCCGAATCCAGACTGCATGGTGAAGATGATGAAAGCGCTTGTGAGAATCCAAGTGGCATCATCCATTTTGATTTCGTCATGACATTCATCTTCAACTCTATTTGTTGACGGTGTCATCGTTGAGTTAACTGTCCAATTTCGCTTGTTCATAATTCGTTCTGCAACAGATTCAAGTTTAAAATGTTTCGGATGACTTTGATTAGCGACATATCAAGACTCGCCATTTTTTAAATTATTATATTTCGCCTGAACACTGATGTCCTTTTTCATTCGCCCGGCATCTTTGCTAATTATGTATTGCGTTTTTTTTTTCAAACTTTCGAGGAAACTGTCAAAGCTTACAAAACCAAGCTGTTTGATTGATTCGTGTTTGTTTCTGGAAGGGGTAATATCCGGAAAATATATCTTCTAGTGCTATCTTGACTTTTTAAACTGTGTCCCTTTTTCAGATGTCGGGTCTCGATTGGCGACATTTCTTCTTCAGCTTTTAGTGGGAATAATGAAAACAATCTTTCCAACGCCATCCGTAAACATTAGATATTCTCGGTTACAAGGAAGTTGTCAGAACTCGCAAAAAGGGAGGAGAAATTTAACCCAAGCAACAGCTGCCTCTTCAATGAGAAACCCTAGTTTCTGAAGCTAAAATTTTAAAGTTTCGTGGCTGAAGGAGAAAAGACTAAAAGTTTCCCCAATTTACCGATCGATCTTGAAAATTTGAAAAAAAATAAAAATAAAAAAAAAATAAAAAAAATATAAAAAATAAATAAAATGAAAATGACCATGAGCCACTGAACTCTGAAAATGAATTAAACACCAGTCTCGGATATATGGCGTTTGATTCCTTTGTTAGGAAACGTTACTGAAAGATACAAAGGAGAAGCGTGACACTTACGTTACATTTTAAACAAGTCTTTGTTGAGTCAAACAGCCCTCTTCATAACAAATGGCCCTCTTAACTATCTTCTATTTGTTCCGTTTATCCCAAACAAAATTATCAAAAGCAAGTTTCTCCTCTTCTTATATCTTTCGTTAGCCGTTTGTTTTTTCATTAGCCGTTTTCATGATCGTAATTTTTGTTGTACAGTTTCACGATTTTTAGTTATTACGCATGCGGAATATATGCCAAGCATTATGCACTGGTCTGCGGATTCACACGAAAGTTAAAAACGGAGCAAATGAATGGATCACTAAATAAAGAAAGTCAAGCCAACACAGTAAACAATCGAGCTGCAAACATAATTTCAGTTACTTTGGCTGCATTCGGACGTCGTAACGCGTAAGAAATCCATTTTGGGTTATTAATTTGCCAACGTTTGCATCAAACTAGATAGTTTAGTTGTGAGATGGGTGAAAGGGATAGCCCCGGGACACAAGTGTAAACCGCACAAATGGTGCACCGAACACACAAATCCATTACCTGCTGATGACTTTAAGAGATAGAGAATAAATGTAATACCGAGTAAATGCATTGTGTCTATAATACAGGCAACAAATGCAAAGAGTCGTTGATGTATTTGTAATATTTCGATATAATTTTATATCATCTTCAGACTGAAGTGACATACAGGTAGCAGAAAGATGGTACATTAGCATTAATATACACTTGAGAACGAAAACAGAGAAAAATGCTATCAGGAGAATAGGCATAATTCCCTACTGGCTTTTAAACCAATGTTCAAAGATGGTGCTGAACGTTTGCTATTCACAATGCTCGACAATAAAGCGCGAAGCGTGATGTCACACAGAGCTGCCAGATAAACACATATCAGGAGTTGCACGTGTTTTTCGCACCCCAGGAAGTCAGTCTCTCAGTTTTCCAGCGCGAAGGAGGAAAGGGGGAACTCTTCTGCTTACGCCACGGACACGAATTTTCCCAGCAAGCAGAGAATTGGCACTATCAAGAAACATTGCCGACCCCAGAGCTGCTGTTGTACAATTCCCGCAACAAGCGCAGAATGCACCAGCGCCAGCACAAGTTCAACAAGCCCAGAACCCTCCGGCGCCAGCACAAGTTGAACAAGCACAGAATCCGCCAGCGCCAGTACAAGTTCAACAAGCGCAGAACCCACCAGCGCCAGCACAAGTTCAACAAGTGCAGAATCCACCAGCGCCTGTTCAGGTTCAACAAGGGCAAAACCCACCTGTTCAAGCGCAAGGTCAAGCGCCGGGAAATCTGGCCCTGTCGACGGAAGAAAAACTTGAGGTAAAATTCTTTATCTATGTATCAGTCTTTCTCGCACTTTATTTTAGCTCATCACGTGCTAGTGTCCGAAATTGTTGGTTATTTGCAAATATGAAATGTTGTTGGCCACGGAGTGAAACTCGTAAGAGTTTGTTATTTGCAAATGTGGAATGTTATTAGCCACGGAGTGAAACTCGTTAAGGGTTTGTTATTAGCGAATGTGAAACTCGCAAGAGTTTGTTATTTGCTAATGTGAAATGTTATTGGCCACAGAGTGAAACTCGTTAAGAGTTTGTTATTTGCTAATGTGAAATGTTATTGGCCACGGAGTGAAACTCGTAAGAGTTTGTTATTTGCAAATGTGAAACTCGCAAGAGTTTGCTATTTGCAAATACGAAATGTTATTGGCCACGGAGTCAAACTCGTTAAGAGTTTGTTATTTGCAAATGTGAAATGTTATTGGCCACGGGGTGAAACTCGTAAAGAGTTTCTTTGCAAATGTGAAGTTTGCTATTTGCAGATGTGAAATGTCATTGGCCACGGAGTGAAACTCGTTAAGAGTTTGTTATTTGCAAATGTGAAATGTTATTGGCCACGGAGTGAAAGTCGTAAGAGTTTGTTATTTGCAAATGTGAAATGTTATTGGCCACGGAGTGAAACTCTGTAAGAGTTTGTTATTTGCAAATGGGGAATGTTATTGGCCATTTTAGTGAAACATTTTCAATGTTATCGGTTAGTGAGATGGCTATTGAATTGACATCGGGTAGCACGATACGCTTAGCAAGAAAGTGTCATTTAATTTCAATTATGGAAATGTTACTGGCCGCTGAGGGAGGTGTTGTATGGACTTGTGTTACGGCTATAAAGCATCTAAGAATATTTGCCTTACTCTTAAATTATAGGTTTTACAGAAAAAGTACGATGAGATGAAGGCAGACATGGATACCCTGTCATGTACATCAGTGGACAGCCTCCTCACTAAAATAAAGAACCTCGCCTCCCGTCCCATCGTGGAATTTAACAAGTACGAGGTCTTAGATTTACTGGAAGCCCTGAAAAATACTGCTCGTGACGTACGCCATGAAAAAGAGGGGTACTTTAGGCTGGCTTATGAAACCTTGAGGGGAAAACTGGATCAGCCTGACCAGATGTTCCGTAATTTCCTGCTACCACTACTGGGCGACAAAGATTATGAAAAAATCTTAGGAATTGTGGCGAAAGTGGAAAAAAACAACAGACGTCAACTCCTACCAATGCCTCTGTCTCATGCGAGGAGACCAAGTGCCCAACATAGTAATGTTCGTTGTTATAATTGCGGAAAGTTTGGGCATATCAGCACAAACTGTTTCAAAAGAAGGCGGGAACCGCGCGGGCGTTCGTTTACGTCTGCTTCCCAAACTAAGAACAATAATAAATGAACATTTGTTAGATTTGGATCGCAAAGAACACATAATTGTTGCATATGAAGTTACTATTGTGTTAAACCATTAAGATATGATCATCCTGTAAAATCGTATACAGATTTTTCAATAAATATCATTCTATGTGGCAATACACTGTTATTTTATTTCCCCACTCCGTTTCTTTTCTCGTGTTATTATTATTATTATGTTTTTGTTTTGTTTTCTTTTTCTCCCCTGGTAGAGTAGTGGCAGTTGTGAAAAAAGAGTATCTAAACAAACTCCCCCAGTCTATCGCTGGGTCATGACTGTCACCCCTCTGCTGACCTCAGTTCCCCACCTTATTATTCCTTTGTTTTATACCTAGATCACCACCAATCTCCCTTGCGAAAGGGAGTTTGACTCGCAGTTTGATGAGAAAGTTGTAAAATACTCAAACATGCCACGGAAACCAATCACATGGGTGAAATGGATGCGAACGTCACTCCAGGTTAGCTCAGGGGTGACAGTCTAGGAATTCTCCGAACAATACATACACAAAGTAATCCATGGGGAAGAATTAGCAGACCCAGCGAAATTACTATTTAGAGACCCAAACGCCTTTCGTGCTGGCGAACTGCACAAACATTACGGTAAAAGGTGTAAAATCATGGGCGACAACCCCTCACCAGAACAAGCTACGATATTAAGGTGGATTCGCGATGGAGTCTTTCAATCATTCTCTGGCAACTTTAAAGGCCGTCATTATCAATCGGATCGTCCTCCACCGGAGTATTTTAGAAATAGCCCTTCCTGTAAGCCTTTTGCTGACTTTGTGAAGAAAACGTTGCTTGAGCGTTTGCGGACAGGGGCAATATCGTTGAAAGGAAGAATTAGCGAGGTTGAACTACCACACTTAGTCCTGCCGTTGACCGTCGAACCCAGTAAACCCAGATTATGCCATGATGCACGATTCTTAAACCTGTGGATGATGGATGTCGCTTTTAAACTGGATTCAATCACGAATCTGCCGCGTTATTTGGCCTAGAACACATACCAGACGATCTTGGATGATAAGTCTGGATACGACCATTTGTTCTTAACGGAACAGAGCAGGGTGTTCTTTGGTATCCAATGGTGCGGTTGGATCTTTTTATACAACACCTTACCGTTTGGGTGGAAAATCTCCCCCTTTATATACCACTCTACAGGTCTCATGGCCTCAAATTTCTTCCGCTCCATTGGTATCCCCTGCTCTCTTTACATAGACGACCGCCATAATGGTCAACTACAAGTTTCCCTCCATCAAGGCCCATACAGATCACTCAAGACTGTGGAAGAACTTAACCTCGCAGCGGCCAAATCAGCGATTTTCCTTGTCGCTTATTACCTCATTGACTTAGGATATTTCCTTGGTCTTTCTAAATCTGTATTAACCCCACGACAAGTGGTTCCATACCTGGGTTTTCTTTCAGACTCAGTTACAATGGTATTCCACCTAATTGCGGAGAAGAAGGGAAAATTGTTGAATCTGATCCGTGAAACCCTCTCCTGTCAAATGGTATCAGTAAAGACCCTTCAACGATTAGCTGGTGGTCCCTGGGGCGTTGCTTTTCACACGAGAAATGAATTGTGCAATCTCTAAAGGTATGCGTTCCAATAAACCCGTCCGCCTTTATAAGGCTCTTCAGGAGGAAATTACCCACTGGTTATTCCTGAAAAATTAGGATGACCCTCTACCTTGGAGGGATGAACGCCATCTTCGCATATCCCTTGCAACTGATGCCTCCGGCTCAGGATGGGGTGGAAAGCTGTTATCACCACCCACAGCAAGTGTCGCAGATTACTGGACGGAGACGGAACAAGGTTATGATATCAACACAAGAGAAGTAATCGCTCTAAACAAAGTCCTTTTGTCTTTCGCCGATGTCCTTAAGGATGCTAGAGTGGACGCAGAGATAGACAACAAAGCTCTCTATTTTTCTTGGTGTAATCAGGGTGGTAGGAGTGTAACCCTGAACAGAGCTATTAAAGAGTTCTTTTTTACTACGGTCAAGTTAAACATCGTGTTGCAACTATCACTTATCCCCACGAATGAAAACCCGGCCGACGCTCCTTCAAGAAGGCTATCGACCCTCGATAGTATGCTCAGCCCAAGATTGTGGGGGAGAGTCCAGTCTGAATTTGGGGGCCTGGGGGCCATACTTGTGATCTGATGGCCCTGGACTCAAACGCAATGAAAGGTTTCCACGGGAGGAGCCTTCCTCATTTTACCCCTCGGCCTTCCCCCAGAATCCTCCGGGGTAAATGTACTTGCACAAAACCTATCAGGTGACGTTGCTTTTCTTGACTCACCCTACGTCTTTCCCCCCCCTGCCATTAGTTGGCCCTGTCTTACGTCATCTGGAACGCCATCACAGATCTTGCATAATGGTAGTTTTAGACATATACCCAAGGAAATACTGGTGGCGACTGATCCAGAACTACTCTACTAAGTCCTGTAGACTAGCCCATAAAGGGGACCACGACGCCCTCTTGAAACCATCAGCAGCCGGTTGGATTCCTCACCCTGGACTCCCTGGAGACCTGTGGGCTTACGCTCTTAATTTCCACTAAGGTAAAACATATTGCAACGTTGTAGATCTGAACTGAATCTCTACTGTAATCGAATAGGGTAATTAGATAACTGACTGGTACAGTTCAGTGCCTGACCGACCTCTCTGTATCTTTGTTTTTGGAGCTACCTACTGTGGGGAAGCTTTTTCTACCATCCGTGAGATGCTCCGACTGCAGTTACGCGAATGACAGCACCTTTTATTTCTGCCAGATGTGTGGCTACAAAAGGAAAGGGACTCCTACTAATATCAACTCTTATACTGATGTGAATTTAGAAACTTTAGATAACCGACTTAAGCAATTAGCCTTGTTTGATCAGGCGACTAGGTATGCAAAGCAAAAAGACTCCCTCTAGAGAGAATTAGAAAATTTTTTAGTCTCACTCCCAAGTTCCCCTACGGTGATACATACATACATACATACATCACATTATTTACCCTCGGATTTTAGAGTAGCTTGTGCAGCTAATATCTCCGAGCATTTAATCATCAGATGAGAGATAGACCACCACACCGGGAACTACGTCCCCTACTCTTTTCGAACAGTGTGTGGGTTCTTTACGTCCCACAGAATCAATTGTGAAGAGTTGTGAGACGGGGCCTACGGTTTATCGTCCTTATCCGAGAAGACTAGAAAGTCTAACCATTTGCAGATGTTATTACAAAGGCAGCAGTTTCTCCTCAATTATTTAAAGACCCTGAGTGTTGGTCCGACCGGGGTTTGAACCACCGACCTCCCGCACGCTAGTCCGGTGCTCTACCACTGAGCTAACCGGTCGACGGCAACTCGGTGATGACGGCAACTCCTCGGGACATATGCCGTTTTCTTGTTTATAAAGATAAATCAGGGAAAACGCAAGTTCATAAGAATGGATGTATTTATTTAGGAAAGAAAGGTCCTTTTAAATGTGGCTGCCCCTTAAGACTTTCTTATAACACAGTCGATTCATATGTTGGAAAATTAAGGGCAATATTTCATGCCGTTGGCCGACGTGGAGAATGGGATTTGCGTTTAGGTTTAGGAAATCCGGCTGCTGACAGTTCAATAAAGGATTACCTTTGTCTGGTTACTACTGAGCAACTCCAGGAACGAGTAACTCCCAGACAGGCCACCCCCTTTTTTGTGGACAAATTAGCTCAGCTTGCCAAGTATCTAGACCAGTGTATTCAATCTGGAGCGTCCACTCCATTACAGCATTTTATCTGCGCACGGGACCAAGCTTACTTTAAAAGTGTCTTTTTTAGTGGGGACCGACCAGGGGATATGGGTCAGGTTAAAGTTCCGGAAATTTTAAGGTTTCCGAATGACGATGGTTTTTTTGTTTAACCATGTGTGGGGAAAGAACCTAAGGGGCGGGAACAGTAATGTGTTTGGCATCAGACGTAACTCTAATTCAACTACATGCCCAGTAAAAGGTATTGAGGAATACATGGCGATATCACGACAATTACAGATCGACCTGACTACCGGGAATCTCTTCAGACCAACTACCCCCCAAGGTGGCGTTATAGATGCGCCATTCAGTTCCTCGGCTGCTGAGGCACGCCTCAAAGTGTATCTGAAAGAGATGGGGGATGATGACGGAGAGACCCTACATGGTTTTAGGTCCGGATGTGCGATAACCCTGGCGTTGTCGGGTGTGGAATTGTCTGGGATCATGGACCACGTTAGGTGGTCGCGACGCCACACTGCCTTGCACTATTTGCAGTTAGCCAAAGTCCTCAACCCTGCTGGAGCCTCGGCCACCTTAGCTGCGACAGAGACAGATGCTTTCACGGATTGGCAAGACATTAACGAACTGAAGCGCTTTGTATGTGCTTTTCCTCCAGACACGCCTGAGAAGCGGCCTCGCCTGGAATGATACCATTTATGTAATAGAAATGAGAAAATAAACTGTATGTTCTGATAGCCATTTCATAGTGAGTTTGGGATAGGGAAGTGTCTGGGAAGAATGAGGTTGGGGTAAATAAGTTGTCATGATCCTTCGTCTCGGGGGGTCTGGGGTGAGGACACGGGCAAAGCGAAGCAGAAGGTAGCGCGTGGATCAACTCTCTACCCATACCTTATCAGGCTGAGCGTGAAAGGAGAGCGTTGTGCAATAGAATACTATTCACAATGCTCAACAATAAAGCGCGAAGCATGATATCACACAGAACTGCCAGATAAACACATATCAGGAGTTGCACTTCTTTTTCACACCCCAGGATAACAATAAATACAGGATCCGTTGTTTTCTCGTTCAGTCTCTCAGATTTCCAGCGCGAAGGAGGAAAGGGGGAACGGCCCTCCACACCCACCCTCTTGCGGGAAAATTCGTGTCCGAGCACACGGGTACAAGCTATCACCTCCTAAACGCTGGGTCAACTTTCTACCCATACCTTATCAGGCTGAGCATGAAAGGAGAGCGTTGTGCAATAGAATACTATGGAAAGCTTCTTAGTACAGTAGTAGGTTACAATTATCGTCGCTGTCTATTATGTTTGTGTTGCCACGCACGGTTTGGGTGAGAAATTCTTTGTTCATTGGAGTGGAAGGTGGGTTGTTATCATCTATAAAAATGTCCGGTAAGTTGTATAAAGCTATGATGTGTTTGATTTGATCACAATAGCGCCTATTCTCCTGATAGCATTTTCTCTGTTGTGCGTTCTCAAGGTATCAGGATACCCAAAATGACCATAGTTAGAAATCGACCGTTTACGCGGGCGATTGCAGAGAAAACCCCGGCAACCTATACATTTTCTGAAAGCTTAATATTTGTAGAATTCAATGTGGAAATAAAAATTTGAGAAAAAGAAAACGTGTAATGTATATTAAGAGAGAAAGCGAAATTTAAGGCTTCGCCGGCCTTAATCACGTTCGTTTCCCCACGCGAGTAATCAGTGCAACGCGGTTAACATCAGAAATGTTTCCTAACACCTCGCCCTCCAAAAAGTGTCTGCGATTTTTCCGTTGTTTCTTAGTTTTTTCCCAACACTCACGTAAAGTTTGTTACCAAAAGTGTTTACGTATCCTTCCAGAAAACAGGCCATAACTTTTAAACGGGAGCGAATTTCAAAAAATGCCGAAATCTTTTGCCAAGAAGGTATCTTAGAATATTTGTGCTGATTTTCAGCCAAATCGGTCGAAGGATAAGAGAAAACGAACTTAAAATATTCACCCTTCACCGAGATTTTATTTTATCGAGAAAAGACGGCAAACCATTTCCCAGCTTGATACTTCCGGGTGTCAAGAATCTCACTCGTGGTGCAAGAGTTAATGTTCTTCTTTTTACTCGGGCGAGGACCGCCGCCCGAGCTTGAAAATGAAGTCCGTTTTTCTTCTTCTTCGTCGTCGTCGTCGTCGTCGAGTTTCATCCGCAAAGCTCACTTCCGGCGTTTCTGCGCAAGCGCTAACTAATAATGGTCATTTTGGAATAAGTAAACTATTACCTGATTAGCTATGCTGAATGACCGTGGCGTACCGGTCATCTTCACCACTTGTGATGCAGATGTTCCGGGTTCGATTCCCGCTATCTTTACCTTTTCTTTCTTTTTCCTTTTATTTTGCGTTCCTTTTTTTCATCTTCTTTTTTAAATACTTTTTTAAAAGTGTTATAATTATTGTAAGTTGTAAATGGTTGAGCTGTAAAGCAATTTTCAAGAGATATATGTTGATAGGGGTCTATGGACATACACTGCAAAGAAACAGACACGAACCGATGAATGATGCCTGTTATCACGCATCGGAAAACATCGATTCACCTTGTGTCTTTGAAGTCTGAACAACTAATATGTTAAGGGAAGTGTCCATACGAATGTTTGCAAGTTCAACAACGAGAAGAAAGCTTTTAAGATGACCAAACTGAACTCCAGATGGTTTTAATTAGACTGCCGTGTTTCCCCGTGGCCGCTCCATACTAAACTAATTTTGAGCGGTTGTATAATTTGTTGAATAACTGAAGTACGGGATATCACACACCCCTGAGACTTTGACAGGTAGTTTATTTACTATTTTTTCACAATATCTCAATTTCTGGACGTTAGTTTTGAATTATAAGCAGTTTTAGTTTTACATTTGTGACGTGAAACTGACCGCAGAAACCGTACTCTCTTTCTTATGTTTCAAATGACGTATTTGTAAACAGATTATTTTTCTCCCACATTTCACCGAGACTCCATTTATGCATTTATGCGAAAAAATCCTACATCGTTTGATAAGCGTTTCCTTTCTCAAACAATTAGCAGAAATATTCGTCGAAGCGAAAACAAGTGTGCTTAGGTTTTTTTGCAATAAATACACTATTTTTACCTCATTTGCTATGCTGAACATCAGTGGTCCAAAGGTCACTGATACTGCCTCTGATGCAAAGAACCCAGCTTCTACTAGTGGCACCTATCCTGGGATTTTTTCTTTTTTTTTTTCCCGTCTCTCTTTTTCTTCTTCTTTTATAAATATTTTTTACAAGTGTTATTATTATTGTTTTCAATGGTTGAGCTGTAAAGCAATTTTGTAATTTTAAAGGGATATATGTTGATCTGATAGAGGTCTACGGATATACACTGCAAAGAAATGGACTCCAACACAAGCTAAGCGCAATGCGTCCGATGTAAGAAAGACGGACTTTTCTTTATTCTTTTGTTTAGCGCTAAATTAGGGATACAATACTGTTTTTTGCAAGCCCGAGTTTAGGCTAATTGTAGCCTCTTGTTGACAGATATCGGGCATGCATTTTTTCACGGCAACAATGGCAAAATGACAGCCTATCAGGGGCACCCAACGACGAGTTTCGGTAGATATCTGTTCGGTGGAGGGTAATTCGCCTTGCACTTTCGGCGTCGATTAAAGAGTGCACTTGGATACGTGGCCTAAAATATTCGAAATTGGGAAATCATAGCCCCTGAGGTTTTCGGAAAGGTCGTAATTGCCGTTTTATCGGTAAAAAACGTCAGCTAGCATTTTCGGAAAGAAAATTGTTCCGTAGAAAGTTCGTGGAAAGTTCATTTCGGCTTACATTTTCTCAAAGGAAGATTTTGCTCCCTAACATTTTCGTCAAATTAAAATTTCAGCTAAGGAATCCGAACAGATGAACTTCTTCTAGCTTATGAAAACATCGCTTTAAAAAGACTTCAAACACCATAAGGTACTTAAAAACGCCTTTCTACAGCTTTTGATTGATTTGGCTCGTTGGGTGCCCCTGAGTCTATACCAAACAGATAGCTTCCAAACTGCGCGTAAAGCGAAAGTATCTTATACTGAAAGTACTTGTCCGCGACACCTAATATCTTAATATCCACCTAATATCAACGATCTTGCAGAAACCCTACCGCGAACTAGTAAAAGATCGCGAGCAAAGACTCGATGTTAACCCAAGGGCGAAAATGTTAACTGAAATGGCGGTAGTCCGGTCAGAAGTGACTCATTCGAACTAAGAATATTCATTACTTTATCTCTAACCTCTATAAATTAACCGTAATTTGAACGCGAGGCCTAAAGGTAAAATATTATTACTTGGAATGTTTGATTCACTCCCTTCGACGTTCGCCGTTTTGGCTTCTTTGCCAATGTTAAGCGGACACTTTTTAATAATATGTTCTATACGAAGTAAATTTGGATATATTTTGAATGATTTTGAATATATTTTGATTTTTAATTACTGTAAATAAGTTTTCTTTTCTGATAACATTGTGACTGAAAAGCCCTGTTGAAGGGAGTCTATTTTTTCTTGTGCTTTCGCGAGGACATCACGAATATGAACACAGCTAGTAGAACGAAATAGTTTTTCTCGAGAAACTAGATGACGGCTTGCGTGCACTCTTGCTTTGTTGTGATGAAATGATCATGCTGAAATGCTAAGCGTTCATATTACACGTGACACGCGGTGAATATTAATTAGCGGTGACAGAACTAGTGACAGAAACTTGTCAACGCATAATTAGCCATAACAGCATCTCGAAATAGTTTTTCGCCTCGGTTTTTTGTTGTTGTTTTTTTTTTTTTTGCAAAATTTTCATTCTAGTCTTCCCGATTCGAATAATGAAAAATGTGCTATTTTCAATATCCGGCCAAAATCCTGGTATCCTGGTACCTTAAGTTTCCTGCGGAGTGGAGCTCTGAGTATGAACTAAACAAAATACTTGTTTGGTATGACTGAGGAAGAGCCAGAGGAAACGGTCTTGGACGCTTTTATACCGAGGGCACGGACCAAACTGTAAACATTTTTCATCTCTACAAGGCTTTTCAGATCGAATTTTGAATTTGATTCAACTTTAAGCAGCAAGTGAAAATTTCCATTTATACAAGGCATTAGCCTCACGACAAATTATCAGTTAACCGACTGTAAATAGATAATCAGAAAGCGAGAAAAGCTATTGACAATGTTCGCGACAACCGTTTGAATAAATCCGTATACTTCGTATGTTTGACTGACTATTTTTGTTATTTAAACCCGGCATTTGACCATTTTGGGGTTTGGAGATCGCTGGAAGACAATTTCACGCGGTCAGGTTTTTATGCACTTTCCGATTATTGATCATAAATTTCGTCATAACATTTTCAAACTGGCTTACTGTGGAACAACTGGCCTGCGGCTCGAAGAAGCACTTAATATACTGGACAGGATCGAGGAGGATGAAGCAACAGCCACTGCGATAGTTTAGCAGGACAACCTATAGAAGCGATTCATCTTCACAAAATGGCGAATATTCTCAGCAGAGCTTTGAGATCGAATTCAGGTCTTGTCGGTCTTCTGTATCGTGCGTTTAATTGACGAATGATTCGTCGAAGAAAGATCTTATCTTATCTGATCTGATGCCATCTCATCCCATCTCGTCTCATCTTATCTTACCTCATCATATCTTATGTGGGCTCTCTTAATTACAAAGTGTGAGCGAACGAGTGGCCGGTGCAAATCACACATTAACTATTGTTCCGGAAGATATTGTTCTGTTTTTCTGCATGAAACATTGACCGCAAATTTGAATTCCTGTTTACTCGCGGCTTATAAGGCATCAAAAAGGCCAAAAAGAAAAAAAAGCGGATGAGGCTGCTGATGGGAAGATTTACGTAGATAACAAACTTGCAAATGTTGAAAATCAGTTAGCGATACTTTTTCTACGAATTAATAATTGCAGGTATCGTCTCTAGCCCTTACCTTTACCATTCTTTTCTTTCAAATTTTGATACGTGCATCTTCGAAACTAGTGTTATCTCACTGACAGTTCCCTTTAGGAACTCAGTGGCGTTTGCCGTCTCATCAGCTTTGCTGACCTAATGCTACCGAGCAAATTAAACAAACTCAATACGTGATCTGTTCACTGACGTCCGCGAGCAGCCAGATGAGAACTGCTAAGTTAGTTGGTTTGTTCCATAGCAACAGTATAGGAGAAAAACTGACAATTGAAACTGAATAACTCTGGCGTCTCGCTGATTCGACAGACCCTAGTGTAGTGGAATCAATTAATTCATTGAATTGAACAATAAATTGAGAGACAGCTGCACCGTGTTGTTAATTCTATGACAGAAATGTTCATTTTTGGAGCTTCATTAGTTTATTTACGACACTGGTAAAGTGCGCAAATAGAGAGCGAGGACACTAGTTGTTTTTTGTACTCTGGGATTTTAACAGTAAAGTTCCTTTTGTGTGGGCGTTTATAAGATGCAGTTCGTTAATATATATATTGAAAAATAGAAAAAAAAACTCTTTTATCCCTACAAGCCTGTTTCGTGATTGCTCACTCTTCAGGGGATTTTAATGACAAGAATATTAATAACCGTCGTTCTTATACTATAAGATTTACATAAGCGATGATGCGGTTAATTCTTCAAATGCGCGCCTACGCCGTAAAAAGTGCCGCTGCCGTGTCGTATACATAGAACGGTATTCACATAAGAAAGTTAAAAAGTTTTTGTGTGGGCGTTGATAAGTTGCAGGGCGTTAATATACAAAGTTCCGTGCAAGAAAAACTTAATCTAAGAGCGTCCTTCCTTTTAGCCGAAATTTTGAATAAGTACACAGGCGCTTATTCGAGGAAATGCAATATAAGGTTTGTTGACAGGTAGCTGATGAAACTTATAACCTCTCGCATCTCAATTCCAAAGCGTCAAATCCCATATCCCTAGTTTAAACTGAAGGCACTTCCGTTCTTGTCGTGGTTTCTGAGGCCCTCGTGTCAGCGTCCTTCTAACGTCCGTTAGAACGGTTTAAACTTTTACCTCAACGTCACCAAAATATTTATACTGAAATATCCCGAAAGGGTGCTGAAACGAAATAAAATTTTTGAGTGAAGGTTGCTTCAACATTTATCTTACAACACTGGATATTGTTGAAGCCGTTTGAAAATCTTCTTTGACAGATATGAAGAAAACAGCTGTGTGCTATGTCCTCTTCCTCAATCGCCTTCGAGCCAAAACGGACATTGCTGAATCAGCTAGAAAAGTCTGATGTACATTCCATTCTCGGATGCAAAAGCTGCTGTTGAACTTTAGAAAATCCACACCGAGGTTATTACGCCTTGTCGCATTTACGTTTTCGTTTCTCTTCCAAAGCAATTCTTAATTAAGTAACAATTAATTTTTTATCTGTGTTACGAGGGTCCGACGGGTAATATTAATTTTGGAAAGCAAAGGAAAACCCTAAAATTTCCAAAATACTTGCAAACGGGTATCATAACATACATGCTGATCTCTCCGTACTGTTATTTCTTTTCGTTTCAATTATAACGAAATTCGTGTTTCCCAGACTATGTTTATTAATACGTTTTGTATTATTTCACTAGATGTGGTCTATACCAGCTTATCTTTCTCATCCCTTTGTTTCAATGATCGATTGCATGACTCGTGCTCGGATAACAAAATATCTGCACCATAATTTTAGAGACTGGGTTATCTATCTACGCCCTTACAGCATCAAGGCTCGACACTACGTCATCTTCCCGCACCAGCCTTTTCTGGAATTCAAATTTCTCATCCGATCGATCCCCCTACGCATGTCAAAACCAGGAAGATCAACATGGAGTAAAATTTACGTTTTGTTTACCTACGCAGTGAGTGGTGTGTCTTGTTTTTATTTGTCTAACGTGGCTGCCCGGTCAATATGATGTTAAATGCGTGGCGAAGGCATTACTGTTAGGATACGAGAAAATACGCCGTAGACAGTGGATCAGCAACATCTCCGTGGTAAACCCTTATTTGGAATAAGGAGATCGACTTGACCTCCAACCCTTCGGAAATTGCAAAAAAAAAAAAAAGTGATGTGAAAAAACGTCCACAGAGAAAGGGTTAAACGCTGTAATCTGCATGATCTGATACATAGTTCCCTTGACAATGGAGTCACGGACACCCCGAAACTTCGGATATTATATTTGGTTTTGCTGTTGTATGCTTAAAACGTTCTGTGAGCGTTTTTTTGGGATACCTTGTGATGCGGAAATAGACGCAGTATTGTTTCGTGGCGTTCTCGTTGCCGTCGCCGTCGTCGTCGTCGACGACGAGTACGAAGACGGCGGCGGCAACGTGAACGCCTCAAAACTAGAATAGGCTTAGTGAGCAAAAACAAGCGCTCTGCACGTGCGTTTTACATTTTGGTACATTTCCTTGCTGAGCTCAGCAAAAGAACAATGTGAAATGACCAAATTTTAGGTTTTGTGGACAATGTGAGTGTATGACGGTGAACTCTTCTTTCTTTTTCCCTACTTCAATGCCGTTTTTACTAATTTAGCTCCAGTATAGTTCGCCAGTATTTTTGAAGTTAAACAAGTTGGAAAAATCGCGAAAGAGTTACAATAACGAGAAGTTACAGTTTTGAAATGACGTTTTCGTCGCCGTTGCCGTCGTCGTTGCTTGAGCTCTCTGTTTTTGATCGATCGACCGATAAGTGCAGCACGTGCGAGGCGTCCGGCTAATGATTTTACGCGGACAAACTTTGGATTTACTGGATTAAGTTCTTCACAACTTCACAAAGATATGAACAAGTAATGGAAGGTTTCATATTACACATAACAAGTTAATGCAAATTTGTGATTTGAAGGCAAAATACAGTGAATAGTGTCCCCGCCGTACCATTTGTTTGATTCAAACTGACAATTGTTTCCCTTCGCTATCGAATTTTGAAAGCAAGATCATTCAGCGTACTGACGATAGTCCGAAAAAAACCTTGTAATATGTTGTTGTTGGTAATGCACCTATTAATGTTAGTCCAGAGGGGGGGGGGGGGGGGGGCGGGGATACAGGGTGAGGTGGGGACTTTGATTGCCATCTCCTGCCCCGCGTGGGGAATTTGACAACTTGAAGAGAATGTTGGCCCCAGCGTGGGGTAGTTTTATCAAACTTGAAAGTTGAAAAAATATTAATAAAAGACCGTTTCCCGAGCTTGGACGTTGCCATGGTATAATGCACGATGCGATACTGCCTTCTTGAAACTGGCCGACAAAGCAGAGCCTGGATACGACTCATACGAGTGACAAATACCCAAAAGTCCCTGTGAGGCACGGACAAGATGGAGGAAAGAAAGGTAATGAAAATTTGCCCAATCTATTGTTACCGATAAACTATCGGTTTCTTGAAGTGTTCTTTCATTCTCGTTGTTAAAAGACAAAACTGTGATTTTTAAAACCTGGAGTGTGCGTACAGTTTAAGCATTTAAGAGGTTAACCTCTTGGATCTCAATCCCGACAGTAGGGAACTTTGAACTCGAAACTTTACCCAAGGGTGGGGAGGTTTGACTCAAAATTTGCGTTTCAGATCAAAGTCCCCACCTCATCCCGTATTCCCCCCCACCTCGGGACTAACATTGATAGGTTCATAACGTAAACAAAGCACATGTCTTTATCATGATCAGTCGTGCTTTCTTTTGTGGATTGACCAATGAAAAAACCGCTATATGCTTTCTATCATGCGTTGACCAATGAAAACAATTCCATGTCCTTCCTATTGCGCATATTGCTGCACGGGAAAAGTCCGAAATTTAACATGATTTATCACTCGGTATCCCCAGTAATTATTGGACGAGGTTGAGCATGACAACGAGAATTATTATGGGGGTTAGCACTGGTTCACAATGATCAAAGGGACCTTTTTTCGTTCATGTTAACTTGCATATAGTAAAACTTAATTTAAACTTAAAGTAGTAAGAGAAGAAAAATAACTGTTTATAGCGGTCAGAGGCGGTAATTTTAACCGTTATTTGTATAGAGTTGCTCATTACCGTGATAATGAAAGCTAACCATTTCCAAATCCATGCTTAGGCCTAATCAGTTTAGATCAGTGCTAAACCCCAGAACTTTTCTCCTTTTCTTGCCGGATCTGACCAAATTACATTGAAAGAGTCACACTAAATTGGGCAAATTCCGCAGGAGCTTAAAACGTTGCGGCCATGTTGCCAGCTCACCGCCGACCCTATTCCAGTAATTTGTGTTATTTTTCTTCTGTGTTTTTAACATGCTTTTGACCCACCCGACTCGACTAGCCTTTGCTACCTTCGGGTGGGTACTTTGTATGGTCTTGGTCTTGTATCTTGGAAATAAATTAATTAAAAAAAAATCTCTATTTTCTCAGTTTTCTGCCTAAGAAATGGGGTTCTGCTATAGCATGACGTGACTACTCTGATGATAAGGAATATTTATGCGAAACCGAATTCAATAATTGTTTTATTATGCACATACTTGAGCGTTTGTAAAAACAAGAGCGGGTA
>JAEMWC010000155.1:390000-400000 GCA_016490735.1 Pachyseris speciosa
CTGGCCAACCACATGCCGTAAGTCCTATATATCAGGGCTAATTAGCCTATTAGTCTCAGTTAATGTTAAGTCTTCTTATGTTCACTACACATTCTGGTTTGCCAGTCAGAAAACTTGGCAGACATATTTTGAAAAAATTGGTTTAGACAAATACCTTGCTCAAAAAGGCTCAAGGAAGCCAAAACTCTGACTCTGACAAACAGGATTCATTGCGCATGGGAACAAAAACGCCCCAAATATATCACCGGATCTACCAGAAGAGGTCTGCATGCAGCGAAATTCAAAAATGCTGGAAAATTCATAAGGTCTCGAATTGCAAAAAAAAGCCTTCCCTTCTCACCCCCATGTTTTCGACACACAACTTCAGGCACCCATTGGCAGCCTACACAGCAGGTTAATCCTTGACGCTTAGACTAATATGATGAATAATTCTGCTGCTTGCATATTCTTCCAGTCCAATATGTTGTACTGTCTTTCATTTGGAGGTGATATAGTAGCTGTAAGAGTACGTGTATTACCAGTTAATTTACCTGTTATGCTTACTAGCCCCGCCAGAATACCGGTTACAAAGACTGAAATCTTCAGCTTGTTTTTGAAGCACATATAACTGGAAAGACGAAAAAATACAGCAAAGCAGGTCACCAAGCAAAATATCAATAAATAGGGTGGTTTTCATTCGCCAGAACTGACCGGTCAGCTTGTAAGCGATTACCTCTAATTTTGATGACTGTTGTAAACTATGAATTGACTTGTTTGCAAGCAGCACTTATAATTTGCAGAAGGTTCAAGATTACCGCCTATTCCGTGTATTCATATTCCGGAATAGTCACAAAAGGAATGCGGCCAACGCCAAAGAAAAAATCAAATCAGATCAATTTATTTAGGCGCGATAGCGTGAGGAGTGGTTGCCCAATCTCCCGAGCCGGGGGCTCATGCATGAAACATCCGGCGAGCATTCCAGATCCGATTGGAATTTAGAAGTTTCGTTTTTGAGGAGAGGGGAAAAGCGGAGTACCCGGAGAAGAACCTCTCGGAAAAGAGAAGAGAACCAACAACAAATTCAACTCACATATGACGTCGAGTCCGGAAATCGAAGTCGGGAAACATTGGTGGAAGGCGAGTACTCTCACCATTTCCTTCCAACCCTTCAGAATAGCGTGTTCAATCGTGGCCATCCAGTGTTGGCGCACGAAAAGGGTCTTATGAAAGGAGATGGAAAGCAAGAGTAGAGGAGAAGACGTAAAAAGATCCTGCTCGCAAACGAGAATTTCTGCCACTTTCTGTACTCATTTCACATTTAGCGAGTTCGTACCTCCCTCTATCATTTTCAAGAAATTAGAAAAAAAAGATATTTGGAGTCTTAACAAAAAATCGCTTTTTCTTTAACCAGAGAGGTATCTGTTGATAATGTAATTGGAAGTACTTACTGAAACACACGACACGTTATTCCCTTGTTAATAGGCCTATACAGCGGTTTCAGTCGAGTGTCGAAAATAACTCTAGTTTGCTTTGATTTTGTATTACTTCGCACTGCTATTGGTTTGCAAAACTCTCGCCACTTTCTTAACCAATGAGAAGCAAAACGAAAACCAATCGTGACTTGTGTGCGCGCATTTCCTGCGCTTGGCGCCGGCGACATGAAATTGCTTCCAGTTGTGATTGGCTCCTTGGGCATTTTGCGTACCGTATGTTGTTATTAGTTAGCGTAATTGCTTTGTTTTAGTATTGCGACTCTCAATAGAACATATTCGTATTCTCGGTATTGAACTAGATCAACAACCAGTTGCTATAACACTGTACCCTATTTGGCTTTCAGTTATGTGTCCATGATCTTGCGCTTTCCATCCCGCTCCCCTTCTTATCAAAGGTGCTACCCGTGCGACCCCACGCTCGAAACTTGGACGAACAACTTTGAAGGAGGAAGAGGAGAGGGTGTGCTTTATATCTCAGAGATTATTTACCGGCAGATTGTTTAACAAAGGGAACCGTTTTTTTTTTTTTTCGGGAGAGTCTCAACAATTTTGTAACTGGATGTCTGACTGAGAGTGAAGCCAAAACTCTTACGGAGGAATACATTGCACATGAAAAGATTCCACCATTTAAGCCTCTTGCGAAAGCTAGTTCCAGCTCATCACTGAGGATACGAAGAAGGTCTTTTAAACAGCACTCCATCAGGGGTGGTGAATGGTAAATTCAAAAGTTTGCGAGACGTCGAGGCACCGATTTTTATGTGAGTTCGAGACAAACTCTTTTTGGCTTGTGAAAGAAATCGAGACACCGAGACGGTTTTGCCATTGAAACCCGTGAAATTTAACTTAAATTTTGTGAGCTCTTTTTTGAAATACCATTCAACACCCCTTATACTGTATTATGTCCTTTGGCGGAGTCCAGTGGAGCTCACCTGTAAGCCATTCCCATAATTCCTCCACCTATGGAGCCGTGGATAGTTACGACCGCTGCCCTGTATGAGATTGTTGAGATTGAAAGCAAAACATAGAAGAAAAATCAGATTTTATGACCCTAGATCTGTAATGAAGGAAAGGTGCTAACCCATGTTTGATAGTTATTTGCTTCCTTATTAAAAAATGGAAAGGGGAAATTTATCGATTCCGTCCTGCAAAATTTGGTTGTTTCCGGGCTGGGATGGCGCGAAGTGCTTCTAATTGGTACCCTTCTCCGACACCTTATACTCAGCACACACTGAACGGTATAAAAACACTGGCACCCTTAATCAATTTGAATTGATTTGAAGTGTAAATTACTGCGTTGCATTGCGTTTACTACTGATATCAAAAATACTGGATTACTCAACACTGTTTGGAACAGATTGGCACTGAATGATACACAAATTTTGAGCGTAGATTACTAGTGTTTATGCTTGCATCGTAATTGCCCGCGAAACATTACAAGTTTGGCGATACACTTGAAATATCGTTAGTGCATAAACTTCGTGATTACTTGATAAGAAGCAAATAGAGATGTCTTCCGTCGTAGATACAAATTTAGCGGTATTAACCGTCAAAATTGAGTAGAGGGAGCTCCGTTAAAACAAAAGCCGGGTTCACTGCAGACCTTTCTTCCTTTGGGGGAGAGGGAAGAACTGTGTGGAATTAATCTTATTAGGCAAACCATTTGGCTATGCCATTAAATTGCTATCACAAGGTCTAAAAAGTTGTACCTTGAAGCTAGTTTCCATTTCATCCCGCTTATGCCAAACGTGCTTCCGCAGTTAAAGCCTAACCAGCCCCACCATAGCATGAAGGTCCCCAAGACAACGTTTGTCGGCGAGGCCATTTGTTTTGACGGCGCGTTTGCATCGAAGCGTCCTGTTCGTGGCTTCAGCATTAACGTGGCCACTAAACCACTAACACCGCCAACAAGATGCACCGCACCACAGCCGGCGATATCCACTGCACCCATCCTACGAAGCCATCCACTGTCACTCCAGATCCAATGCGCGGGGAAACTGTATGTCAGCGTGTTGAGGAAAGAGAACATCGTGTACGCTTTCAAACGTGTTCTTTCTGCCATCGCTCCGGAAACAATGGTAGTGGCAGTAGTCGCAAACGACAGCTGGAAAAAATACCTTGAAAACACTTCCCCTATGTCGCTTTCATCCGCGTCTGTTAAGAAGTATCCAAGCCCACAGAATGCGTTTCCTCGATCGCTCATACCAAAGCTGAAGGCGAAGCCAAACAGCCAGTAGGATAATCCACCATAAATCACATCAATCGCATTCTTGACCATGATATTTACTTCGTTTTTTCTTGAGACCATGCCTGATTCCAGGAGGCCGAATCCAGACTGCATGGTGAAGATGATGAAAGCGCTTGTGAGAATCCAAGTGGCATCATCCATTTTGATTTCGTCATGACATTCATTTTCAAGTCTATTTGTTGACGGTGTCATCGTTGAGTTAACTGTCCAATTTCGCTTGTTCATGATTCGTTCTGCAACAGATTCAAGTTTAAAATGTTTCGGATGACTTTGATTAGCGACATATCAAGACTCGCCATTTTTTAAATTATTATATTTCGCCTGAAGACGTATGTCCTTCTTCATTCGCCCGGCATCTTTGCTAATTATGTATTGCGTTTTTTTTTTCAAACTTTCGAGGAAACTGTCAAAGCTTACAAAACCAAGCTGTTTGATTGATTCGTGTTTGTTTCTGGAAGGGGTAATATCCGGAAAATATATCTTCTAGTGCTATCTTGACTTTTTAATGTGTGTCCCTTTTCCAGATGTCGGGTCCCGATTGGCGACATTTCTTCTTCAGCTTTAAGTGGGAATAATGAAAACAATCTTTCCAACGCCATCCGTAAACATTAGATATTCTCGGTTACAAGGAAGCTCTTAGAACTCGCAAAATGGGAGGAGAAATTTAACCCAAGCAACAGCTGCTTCTTCAATGAGAAACCCTAGTTTCTGAAGCTAAAATTTTAAAGTTTCGTGGCTGAAGGAAAAAAGACTAAAAGTTTCCCCAATTTACCGATCTAACTTGAAAATTTGAAAAAAAAAAAAAAAAAAAAAAAAGAAAACAAAAATAAAATGAAAATGACCATGAGCCACTGAATTCTGAAAATGAATTAAACACCACTCTAGGATTCCGGAGCAGGTATGGCGCAGTGGTGAGAGCACTCGCCTTCCACCAATGTGGCCCGGGTTCGATTCCCGGACTCGACGTCATATGTGGGTTGAGTTTGTTGTTGGTTCTCTTCTCTGCTCCGAGAGGTTTTTCTCCGGTTTTCCTCTCTCTCTCTAAATTATTATTATTATTATATATGGCATTTGATTCCTTTGTTAGGAAACGTTACTGAAAGATACAAAGGAGAAGCGTGACACTTACGTTACATTTTAAACAAGTCTTTGTTGAGTCAAACAGCCGTCTTCATAACAAATGGCCCTCTTCACTATCTTCTATTTGTTCCGTTTATCCCAAACAAAATTATCAAAAGCAAGTTTCTCCTCTTGTTATATCTTTCGTTAGCCGTTTGTTTTTTCATTAGCCGTTTTCATGATCGTAATTATTGTTGTACAGTTTCACGATTTTTAGTTATTACGTATGCGGAATATATGCCAAGCGTTATGCACTGGTCTGCGGATTCACATGAAAGTTAAAAACGGAGCAAATGAATGGATCACTAAATAAAGAAAGTCAAGCCAACACAGTAAACAATCGAGCTGCAAACATAATTTCAGTTACTTTGGCTGCATTCGGACGTCGTAATGCGGAAGAAATCCTTTTTGGGTTATTAATTTGCCAACGTTTATATCAAACTAGATAGTTTAGTTGTGAGATGGGTAAAAGGGATAGCCCCGGGACACAAGTGTAAACCGCACAAATGGTGCACCGAACACACAAATCCATTACCTGCTGATGACTTTAAGAGATAGAGAATAAATGTAATACCGAGTAAATGCAGTGTGTCTATAATACAGGCAACAAATGCAAAGAGTCGTTGATGTATTTGTAATATTTCGATATAATTCTATATCATCTTCAGACTGAAGTGACATACAGGCAGCAGAAGTTTAAATACTGTAAGATGGTACATTAGCATTAATATACAGGTGAGAACGAAAACAGAGCAAAATGCTATCAGGAGAATAGGCATAATTCTCTACTGGCTTTTAAACCAATGTTCAAAGATGGTGCTGAACGTTTGCTATGGAAAGCTTCTTAGTACAGTAGTAGGTTACAATTATCGTCGCTGTCTATTATGTTTGTGTTGCCACGCACGGTTTGGGTGAGAAATTCTTTGTTCATTGGAGTGGAAGGTGGGTTGTTATCATCTATAAAAATGTCCGGTAAGTTGTATAAAGCTATGATGTGTTTGATTTGATCACAATAGCGCCTATACCCTGATAGCATTTTCTCTGTTGTGCGTTCTCAAGTGTATATTAATGCTAATGTACCATCTTACAGTATTTAAATTTCTGCTACCTGTATGTCACTTTAGTCTGAAGATGATATAGAATTATATCGAAATATTACAAGTACATCACCGACTCTTTGCATTTGTTGCTTGTATCATAGACACAATGCATTAAATCGGTATCAGATTTATTCTCGAACACATAAATATTGTTGGAAGAAAACTAAGACAGGTAATTTTGGCTTCGCTTTCCTGCAGACTTCAAGAGGCACGAAAAAATGACCGCAAATTATACTACATCAGAAAGGAAAAAATGGTTGCGCGTGATGGAAGATTTACTTGTGAGGACTTGCTACTACTTATCTATCAATACTTTTACTATAAATTAATAATTAGTAAGGTATCGTCTACTTCCCTTACCTTTCGTTTCTTTCTTTCAAACTTCTATACGAGATATTGCGTAATACTTGTGACGCTACCTGGCTATCTTCAAAATTCTTTATCTCAGAAAGACTTCCTCTTTAGGAACTCAGTGGCGTTTGCCGCCTCATCCTTTGGCTTCACTGACCTAATTCTATCGAGAAAATTTAACACACTCAATACTTCATCAGTTCAGACATCCGCGTAGAGCTGGATGTACTTTTAAGGCGGTCGTTTCGGCATTAAAAATTTATGTTTTGTGCTTGTAACATAGCAACTGTACAGGTCAAAAAATGACAATTGAAACTGAATACCTCTGGCGTCTCGCTGATTCGATAGACCCTAGTGTAGTGGAATCAATTAAGTCATTAAATTGAGGAATAGGAAAACAGCTGCACTGTGACATTAATTTCATGACAGAAATGTTTTCCTTTTTAGGAGCTTCATCACGTACGACACTAGTAAAGAACATCGGCATTCCAAAAACATTTGGTCAACTTCTCCAAAGTTTGATTCGCTGCTTATTCTGTTGGTGCACAACTGAACTTCAAAATATAAATTCACGTCACTTCGAGATTATTTCATCTCTTTCAATTTGTACAATGTCGGCGAACTAAATTAACAGGCAGGCGTTGAAATTGTGAAAATGAAAGAAAAATACCGCCTCGTACGTTCACGTTATCTATAAAGACTTCAATAGAGTGTTTTCATGCACGTGACTATCGGCCATATTGGTTTACTGAAACCTGTGATGTTCAATTTATTTCAGTTATTTATTTTTATTTTTATTCTTACTCATTAAAATTGTATTTTTAACTTCCAATTTGAGTCTTATTTCTTAATAAAAATACTATTTTGGTCATTTGCATAAAAAATACAATGCAATTCCCAGAGGTTTAGTTTGGAACAGCAACATGACCGCCGCTTCTTTGGTTTGGAACACCAACATGCCGCTGTGACGTCATGTAAAAATATTCTATTCAGTCAGATTTTACGTTGTTATTTTGCAGAGGAAGGCAATTAAAGAAATGTACCTAAATGTACAATGCACGTTGCATAGCGATTGTTCATGATCATTAAGGGCATTGCTATGTGTCGTTTCCCTTGTCTTTGGCGTCGTCGTTGCTTGAGCTCCCTTGAAAACATACTTGGATATAGTTTGGCAGGAAAATCTATCGAAGCGACTAATCTTCATAAAATGGCGAATATTCTCAACAATGCTTTGAGCTCGAATTCTAACCCGACGAAACATACCCGAAACAGTACTAGTTGTCTCGGGATGCAATTTAAATGCCGTAAATTTCTTGTCCCCTACTATGATGCGTTTACTGATTGAGGAATGATTCGTTTGAGAACGTCTTAAGGAGGTCTTCCACTGAAGAGCATATGAGGAAACCATGAGTTTTTTGCTAAAAGTGAGCTGGGGAGGGGGGGGGGGGGGATTTAAAACTCTTATTTCTCCAAAGATTTGATGGAGGACTGGGTATCATTATGCATGTATCTTGTCACATGACTGCTGGTCACATGGCCATACTCGGCTCTCACTCTCTGGTCGGCTGAATCATTTGCAGAATTTACCTTGGAAAGGTCAAAATTGCCCTAAATTATTGTGTTTTGGGTCATTTGCTGGTGCCGGAGCTCATAATCAAGGGCTGAGAAGGCTTAAACCTTGTCAATTCCAAAGAACCGCTTATTGGCACTGCGAATACAACAAACTTTGTTCGAACGCTCGCTTGAATCTGCTGACAGTTTGTTATTCGTGGACAGAGGACCTAAAAGCAGATGTGCCTTGTCTCACCAGGCTCCAATCTTCACTGGTGGAAGTTTCATTGAATGCTGAAGGTGCCCGAACAACTTTTGGTGCAGGATTGAAGCCTGGTCTGAGACTTAAAAGAAAATGGTAAACTGTTTTGGAAGAGCCTTTCCCGCTCAAAGATATGTGGAGCCTCCAAGGATGCAACGGGGGCAGATTCTTGCTGTTTGGCTACTTGGTTGAGGTTGCTGATAAAAAGGGAGCTGAGAGAACTATTGTTTGCCTTTATTCCTCAAACTTCCTCTTTAATTTGAAAGCAGAAGAGCTGTTTTGTAATGTTTACTCTCTGAATAAAGGATTGAGCCGTAAAAAGATTTGTTCAGACTGCTCATTTGCGAGGTAAGATTTTCATTTAATTCTTGCACTAGTTTTGAGCTGATATGTTGGTTACATCCCATATGTATGTTATTACTTTGCTGGAGAAGTGCACTGTTATTCCTGTATGATAGATTACCCTTATCCCCATGTGTAACAAACACTTTTGCTGTGATGTTGCTGGAAAAGATGGCAAAACCTGACCACAGCAATTTTTTTGTGATCCTATGCAGGTTTGAAATTTGAAACTGGCATGGAATTTGTAGATGGCAACAATTATTTGCTTTTCATGATTTCACTTTTACCAGCTTTTTAGGAATCAAATTAGAGGTACACAAACCTTCTATGCAGTGAACCAAAATAAAGCCAATCTGTTGAATCGTTCTTTCATAACATTTGAAAGACTAATGGTAGGTATGGGCGGAAAATACCCATTTTTGGCAAACTGAAACTTTGAAGATTTTTCTCTCTGCAAATAACTAGAGTCAGTCCACAAGTGTAGGTTCACAGCATAGATCAATACATACATAATTTGTAAAAAAATTGTTCCTTGCCTCACTGACTAAGTGTTCCTGCTCAATTATTTTTACCAAGGAAGCACTATTAAAGACATCTGACAAAAGCTTGTTCTGTTGCTATGGTAACATGAGACTCATCCATCGTTGCGTTTGTCATCATTCATGGCGATAAGTTGCATGATGGTAATTTCTACTGAGTTAGTTTGATTTTGGAGAAAAAGATGGTCTTGAGTGGAAGACCCCTTTAACTTATATTATGTGGGCTCTTACAAAGTGTAAACCGCACAAACGGTGCACCGAAAACACAAATCCATTACCTGCTGATGACTTTAAGAGATAGAGAATAAATTTGATACCAATTAAATGCATTGTGTCTATAATACAGGCAACAAATGCAAAGAGTCGTTGATGTACTTGTAATATTTCAATATAATTCTATATCATCTTCAGACTGAAGTGACATACAGGTAAGCAGAAGTTTAAATACTGTAAGATGGTACATTAGCATTAATATACAGGTGAGAACGAAAACAGAGCAAAATGCTATCAGGAGAATAGGCATAATTCTCTACTGGCTTTTAAACCCATGTTCAAACATGGTGCTGAACGTTTGCTATGGAAAGCTTCTTAGTACAGTAGTAGGTTACAATTATCGTCGCTGTCTATTATGTTTGTGTTGCCACGCACGGTTTGGGTGAGAAATTCTTTGTTTATTGGAGTGGAAGATGGATTGTTATCATCTATAAAAATGTCCGGTAAGTTGTATAAAGCTATGATGTGTTTGATTTGATCACAATAGCGCCTATACCCTGATAGCATTTTCTCTGTTGTGCGTTCTCAAGTGTATATTGATGCTAATGTACCATCTTACAGTATTTAAATTTCTGCTACCTGTATGTCACTTCAGTCTGAAGATGATATAGAATTAGATCGAAATATTACAGGTACATCAACGACTCTTTGCATTTGTTGCTTGTATTATAGACACAATGCATTTAATCGGTATCAGATTTATTCTCGAACACATAAATATTGTTGGAAGAAAACTAAGACAGGTA
>JAEMWC010000155.1:407500-425000 GCA_016490735.1 Pachyseris speciosa
AAGAAATAAATGCGTATCTACCTGGTACTGAACTCCTAGAATATGGCAGTCAAGTTCAGTTGAAAGCATACGATAACAATATAAACTAAATAGGTTAACATATGTTTTTCTTAAGACACTGCATCCTACATCAGGGACCGCGCAGAGGGAGGGGCTGGGGGGGGGCTTTAGTCCCCCCCCCCCCACTTTTTTGCAAAAATAAAAATAAATTGAACAAAAAATAATTTTACTATAAAAGTTAACGTTAAAAAACAACGACGTTTCGACCGATCAACGGTCATTTTCAAGTTGAAGGATAAAATTGTTTAACATGCGCTTATATAATAATCAATTGTAAAATGCTAATGAGGTACTGACTGAAACTCTAAGCATTAGCATTTGACCACTGGTAGGTGGGGGACCTCACCTCCCTGGGGTGAGTTCAAGGCAGCTCAAGCAAAATCGTTGAACTTCTGGCTTATTTAAAGTAATTAAAGGTTGATATCAGTAGTATAACAGTCTATGATATTTCAATTTAGTGATGGTGAATTTTGAGACCCGATAGCAACATCACTGAAGATGTGGAAAAAGGTTAATAGTTTTATCGTTAAAAAAGCACTCTCCGTCACTTAAGAGAAAGTAAATAAAAATTCCCAAGCATGCCCCCCCCCCCCTTTTTTTAGCCCTCCTGCTCAAAAACATGCTGCGCGGTCCCTGTATATAATGACTGAAAACATACATGCACCTGAAAGACGCATTTGAACAGATAAAATATTGAAATTTGATATCATCTATAGTCAAATTCCACCAACTATACAATTCCAAAAGTTAAAAAGTTTATACAGAAGACTTAAAGAGAGCAATTAGACACATGATTAGATCATGGTTAGTGTGTGGGCATGAAAGGCTGGGACATATAATTCCTGATCGGAATGACGTGGATGAGGGCTCTCAGAATTTTAACTTGTCATTACTACGGTATTGATATTTGTAGGCATTTGTTTTTCAAGACAATTTACGCCAAATTAAAAAAAAAAACATAGCTGTGTATACTCCGTTAATTAGCTTGGAAAAAACGGAACATCTTTACCTCCGACTTCCCCTACAGTTTAGCCCATAACCGTTTGGCACAACATTGGTGTTTAAGTACTGAAGTAGCTGTACGTATTATCAGGAAAAGCCATGATATGCTTTTCACGTTGTATTCTCTTTCAAATTTCTTCGACGTGGTCTTTCTGCTTGACAAATTAATTTAAGTAGAGCAATGTCAGTTCGCGGTTGAGTTCCTTTTATGTCGTAAAAGTGGGTTGCTGTTAGCTACTGTGCAGTCTTGCCACGGCATGGGATACTCAGGGAACTTCTTAAGAAAAGTAAAATTTAAAGTAAGTGACACACACACATCAACCCACGGCCTGGCCAGTACCTTGCTCATGCGCACAGCCATATCACCCGGGCAGTAGCAGCCACGGACAGCTGTTTCATACTTGTTAGGACTCATCAGCATGGCTTAACCGTCGGGCAATGCTGGAAGTCCAGCTTCGTTTCCCTTTACTACCGAGCACTCCTTTAAGCGGCAGCCCCACACAACAAATGTGGCTGTGTGTGTCAATTGCTTTAAATTTTACTTTCTTAAGAAAAAGTCGCTTTTGGTATATTTTTAGTATATTTCTACCGAAGCCTGAATTCCTACTAATGTATAGTAGCTTATATTGTGTAGTTTGCATGCATTGAAGTTTTATTAAAAGTGACGCACGTACGAATTTTTTTCCCGAAGCCGGCAGCTGCGAAGGCAGGGAGTCAAATCTAAAAAGGACTTTGAAATTGAATAGAGCTATTCGACTGTCAGTACTACTGAATGGTTGAAAATGGTCTCAGTCCAGGTTTATTTTGACCCGTGTTAGCCCCTTGAAACTCCTAAAATAAGCTACATTGCTTTGAATCTTTTCAGTCGATGGCTATTAAGCGACAGGAAATTAGTTAGTCTTATTAACCTCGAAAAACTAATTTCCCTATCATTGAAATGTAAGACTAAATGCTAACGTTGTACGACCAAAGAAGCCCCTAAGATTATAAAACCAAAATATGTAAAATAAAAATCATACTTTCCATTTAACAAAAACTTCAAAGCGGCGTTAAACCTTCTGCGAGTGAAAGCCAGTGGAACAGCCTGAAGTTACTAGACGTGGTCCAGACCTCCACGTGAAAACATGACGTAATTTGGCATCAAACGTTGTGCGACCAAAGAAGCCTCTAAGATTATAAAACCATGAGGGGTAGGGTAAGTATTAGGGGGTAGAGGTGTTACAGGGGTAGGGTACGCATGACGGGTAGCGGGGTACGCATTGGCTATGATTGGTTGGATTGCGATATGAGGTTAATTAAGAGTGTTGCGCATTGTGGAGGTACCAGTCAGTCTACTTGGCGCACTCCAGTAAACAATGTGTAAAAGTTAAAAAAGGAGGGATTGCTGCCAGCGGATCCTAGAGGAGAAATTACGAAATGCCCGCTGCTCGCCAGTTGTATTTTTCTAAAGCTATCGCTGCTCGAAAGACAAATTTGATCACTGCTCGTGCTCGCAAAATAAAACGCAGTGCTCGCAGAGACAATTCGATACCCCTAACTAACAAGCACGAAGTTAAAGTGGCGTTCGTAGATATTGGCGTTTAAGGAAAATAACAATGACCAGGACATTTGTTGTCACGTTAGTCACTGGTAGAGGAACAAGCCTGGCGATTTCATGGTAAATTGGCTGTGGCTCAGAGTAGGTCTTCTTGCCCACCATGGTTGAACTTCGTCCAACAATTAACAACGACCTTTGGGCGTGCTTGAATAAAGAAACTTCTCGGAGCATGGATTAGTGGAAACGATGGATGCTTTTCATCAAAATATTCCGTGTCACGTCCTAAACACTTTATAGATCTTCAACTTTCAGCACTTGATTACGCACATTGAATTCAATATTGTTCAGTCTCAGGACATTATAGCACGTGCAACTGAATATAAGGTGACATCAGCAGCTCAGAAAAAATATAACTCTTGTATTTTTCACGCTTTTTACAGAGTACTTAGTAGATATAGACACGCAGTTCAGTTTAGTTCATTTATTTCGCACTATTTACAAAACGGGAATTACATGTCAGAAATAACACAGGAGTACAAAATCTGAAGCCTTTAAATCACAAGCACAGGTTATATACAAAAGGAAGGTAGGGTGTTTATGTGTACACTTTAATAGCCTTATTATTGTAGACTGTTGTTTACAAAGCAGTTGTCAATCTATTTTATAAAATGACGGATGCTAGGGTAAGGCGGAAAACGAGAGCATGTAACGAGAGGAGAGGACTCAACAGGCTACTGACGATCTGGCATCCAAAATGAAAGAAGAAAAGAGAGACTGTTGTTTCCATAGTTATTGAAAACTGGTGTTGACAAACCTTATGAGAAGCCATTTTTCTAAAATGGCGTAAGATTGCCAGGTAAAGTAGGAAATGGAGTGTACTTGAAGACAGAACTCGGCACTGAACGAGATTGTTTCGGAAGACGAGGGAAAGAATACTAAATTAAAAAGTTATCAAAGTCTTTAGAAACTATACTATTGTTTTCATCCCACGGGTCTGGTGAATTAAATTGAATCGCAACGCACTCGTCTTGAAAAAGACGAGTGTGTTGCGGCTTTATCCGTTTGGCGTTAACAGAATAATTCAAAAATCCCTCGGAGATTTGAATATGAAAACCGGTTTCTCCATCAATTAATTCAAAGTAACTTGGACGAAAATAGATAATCAGCTTATATTTTAACAACATAATTCATATTTACATTAATCACTTGAATAGTAAGTAGCAAGAACGCTTTTTTCAAAGATGGAATGATTCTGTTGTTGTTGTTGTTATTGTTGTTGTTTTTTGTTGTGACAGTTATGTTATGACTATTTTCATGTATTTTTCTTATCGAAAAGTAAAGGAATGTTAATTTAACTCACTTAGCTATATATATATAGTGGTGCCCTCTTAACTTCCAGACCTTCTCTCGGGCGTACGAGCAAACTCCTGCACTCAGCGTAGTACTCAAAATTGGAATATATGGAAAAAGTTTCAAAATCGAAAATGTTGAATCTGCACTCGTCAGCTTTTTATTTGACACCCAAAAAAGTAAAAAAAACCCGCTTATTTTCAAGTCTTCATTTTACTTCTAAACCCTAGCAAACTATTCGTACCAAACGTTAAAAAAATGTTTGAGGGACAAAGAAGCAGCAATTCCCTGAAGATGGAATAGCGAACAGGGAACAAGGAAGAGAGAAGGGGCAAGAGGGAAGGAGGACGAGGAAAGAGGAAAGAGGAGAGACGAAAGAGGAAAGAGAAAAAAGAAAAGAGAAAAGAGGAAAGAGGAGAGAGGAAAGACGAAAGAGGAAAGAGGAAAGAGAAAAGAGGAAAGAGAAAAGAGGAGAGAGGAGAGAGGAGAGAGGAAAGAGGAAAGAGGAAAGAGGAAAGAGGAAAGAGAAAAGAGGAGAGAGGAGAGAGGAGAGAGGAAAGAGGAAAGAGGAAAGAGGAAAGAGGAAAGAGGAAAGAGAAAAGAGGAGAGAGGAGAGAGGAAAGAGGAAAGAGGAAAGAGGAAAGAGGAAAGAGGAAAGAGGAAAGAGGAAAGAGGAAAGAGGAAAGAGGAAAGAGGAAAGAGGAAAGAGGAAAGAGGAAAGAGGAAAGAGGAAAGAGAAAAGAGAGGAGAGAGGAAAGAGGAAAGAGGAAAGAGGAAAGAGGAGAGAGGAAAGACGAAAGAGGAAAGAGGAAAGAGAAAAAAGGAGAGAGGAAAGAGGAAAGAGGAAAGAGAAAAGAGAAAAGAGGAAAGAGGAAAGACGAAAGAGGAAAGAGAAAAGAGGAAAGAGCTACCGTAAAGTTCCGAAATTAACGACCCCCCCCCCCCCCCACCCCCGAATGTAGCTGCCCTCCGAAAGTAGCGATAAAATTTTACAAGTGTTAGCCGATCCTGAAAGTAGCGACTCCCCGAAAATAACCACCCTCCGAAAGTAGCGGCCTCATAAGTGATTTTCCTTTTCAGCAAGAAATAACTGAAATGATAGTAAGCTATACAAAACTGATCCGAGGTTTATTTTTAATTATTATAATAATTTTTGAACTTGCTATTATAAGGAAGATACATAACTCTTCAAGTGCATTATTATTATTATTATTAATATCATTATTATTATTATTATTATTATTATTATTATTTTCCTTAGAAAAAAGCAAGTATTCCCTTCTTACATCCTTAATAGGGATGATCAAACCTTTTCCTCTGGTAACAAAACTACCATACGATATAGAAGTGTGTATGTTTTCACATTTGACGCGATTTTATTAACTTCGAACGGCCCATGAACGGTTCACGTTTTAGCGATCCCCCGAAAGTAGCGACCCTCCGAAAGTAGCGAAAGGAAAAGATTGCTAAATCCGAAAGTAACGAGGGTCGTTACTTTCGGAACTTTACGGACAATAGTGATAACTGAAGACTGAGAGGGCTAAGTCTACATGTTTGAAATGCATGCAGCTAGAGATCTTTGTCTTTCAGTTCCGTCCTGAATTGTAGGTCAGAAGGGCTCAAAAGTCGCATTTTGGTACCTATACATAACAATGGTTATTTAAAAGACTACCCACGCCCTTCATATGAGGAACCTTCCATATCGTGATCATTTAGGCGTTTTCATTGCTTCCATGACTCAATGCATCAATATGGCGCCTTACCACTGCTCCAACATGCACACCACCTGGAGCTGTTCCTTGACTCTCAGTCTCTTCGTCTGCTTGATAAGAAATACTTTCGATACCAATGCTGTTGTTATGAGCCTGGCCGGCCACCTTGTCCCAGGAATTAGGTGTGGCTGAAACACCGTATTGAATTCCATGTTCAACTTGGTCAGCGCCCAGCAATTCCTCCTCTAAGCTCATGCGCATTCCTACCAGCTTATCGATCAGTAATAGCTCGAGAAATGTAGCGATTGCGGCCCAAGCGGTAACAGGTACGAACACTAACAACTGCACGCCCAAGAAGCGCCAAGGACCACCCTTGAAGATTCCATAATCGTCACCAGAAGGTTGGTCTTTTAGGATGTCTTTCTCGGCAAAGAAGGCTACGGCCACTAAACCCCATATTCCTGCAAAAGCATGCGTTGGGACGCAGCCCACAGGGTCATTGATTCGGAGCCGCACTAGAAGAGCACATAAGGGACATGCTAGCTGGGCTCCAATGGCACCAATAAGGATGGCTTCCCTGGGACGTGTCAGAGTGCAGATTGCTGTAAAACAATGTGTTGTTGTTGTTGTTTTAATGTATGAGCATTGTTTCAAGCTGCTTTTGCTATTGTAAACCTCATCCAATTTTAAACAGATGCGGTTTCCCCTCCTCCTCCTCCTCCTCCTCCCCACCTAAAAACTTTCCTTGACCACAAAGTAGTCCATGCACTGTTTCTCAAAGGGTACAAGCTTTTAGCAACACATTACTTTACTTTGAAAGGTTTTAAGCGACTTAGCCATTCTGTTAAATAGAGTTTCGATTCTAACACTGCAGCTTGATATAGAATACTTTGACCATAGCCCTGTTCAGTAGAAAATGCTAAGTAAATGCTGGCCTCGTAAAGAGGAATGTTTTAATATCTGAGATGGAAATAGTGCATGAATAGTCGCGTGGGGACCTGGGGTTATCCACAACTTTTACAGCTTTCCGAGCGGTTTCCTTTTCTTCCCAGGGTCAAAATCGAATCACCCCTGGGTATAATCTTTTCAGCTTTTGTTTTATTTTTATTTTGCCACACCACAAATAACATTATTATAATAACAGCCAAAAAGATAGAAAGAATAGGGGTAACAATGGCGAGGAGGCCTAAAGGAAACTATGTAGCTCAGTTATGTTAATTAGGCCTCCTCAGTTATTGTTTTACAAGCTAAAAATGAAATTTTTTACCACAAGTACTAGTAATCTCGCAATCTGACTGGCTAATTTGCCGTTGTCGATAAGAGTCTAGACAACGCTGCTCGCGTCAACTTGACACGCAGTTACTTTTTTCAGCTCGCGCTCTGAAATAGTTTTCTTTGACCTTGATATTGTGGTAAAAAACAAATGAAATGTGGTTTAGCGTTGTCCGTACTCTTATCGACAGCGATATTCGTCATCACAGTGGTCAAAATGTTGTGGACAACATTTTGACCACTTTGATGACGCATATCGTTGTCGATAAGAGTACAGACAACGCTAAACCACGTTCGATTTGTTCAACATGACGACGGATTCAATTACAATATCAAATGAAAGGTTACAAGCTGCAAAAAAGTTAATATTTAAACACATTTCTGTAAAAATGCTTGCCTGAAAAATTACAAGAGCGCGTTGCAGGTAATATGTTCAGTAGCAGTGTTACCACTTACCTGTAATACTGACAAGGCTTGACAGAATACCGGTGACAAAGATTGGAATATTTATCTGCTTTTTGTAAACGATATAACTGAGGAACAAAAGTGAAGCCCTAGTTGAGTAAACGGAAAGGAAAAAGCCGCATCTAGTCCAGCAATTAAAAGTCCAAATGCAAAACACTTAAAATATTAGAATAGTTGAAAATATTAACTTGACAAAGATAATGGCTAAGACGCTATGGAGCTAGAAATGGCGCGTTCAGGAAAGTGTTCGAGTTGTAGGGGAATGGCAGACTACCTCTGAGAAGAGCGTAGAAGAGAAAGTGTCGTTCTTTTTTCGTTTGCGCTCTCTCATGGTATTGTGCGGGAACCCTCTGTAAGCTATTCACGTTTCCTTGTTGGCGAAACATATTTTATTTTATCCTTCTCAGATTTTTAAGGTGCCCGAGTACAGGGCAGAGCTCAGATGGGAAACGTGAGTGTCTCCAGTGCTGATATGACGCAATCCAGCGTGCGCAGATCTTTTGGGGTTTTAATATGTGTTTACTGATCACTCGAGGCTGAACGCCTCTTTAATAACACACCTGTAAGCTGTTCCCACAATTCCGCCTCCAACGGCACCGTTCATGGTGACAACCGCTGACCTAAAATAAACAAAACTGTCATTTTCATCCCTACTCAGGAGCAATCATGAACCATCAAGCATTTTTTCGTTGAAAAGAAGACAATCATACAAGGACAATAGATGAGTAAAAAGTGTACGCCTACCTTGCAGCTAGTTTCAATTTCATGTCGGTTACTCCAAATGTGCTTCCGTAGTTTAACCCCAGCCAACCCCACCATAACATGAAAGTTCCCAGGACAACATTTGTCGGTGACGCCATTGTTCTAGGCGGAGCGTTTGGATCGAATCGCCCTGTTCGTGGCTTCAACATTATGGTCGCGCCCAAACCGCTTACTCGCCCGACCAGATGCACCGGGCCACAGCCGGCGATATCCACCGCACCCATCCTACGAAGCCATCCACTGTCACTACAGATCCAATGCGCGGGAAAACTGTATGTCAGCGTGTTGAGAAAAGAGTACATCGTGTACGCTTTCAAACTTGTTCTTTCTGCCACCGCTCCAGATACAATGGTAGTGGCAATCGTCGCAAACGACAGCTGGAAAAAGTACCTTGAAAACACTTGTCCCATGTTGTTTTCATCCGCGTTCGTTAAGAAGTATCCAAGCCCAAAGAA
This sequence comes from Pachyseris speciosa, assembly GCA_016490735.1. NCBI lineage: Eukaryota > Metazoa > Cnidaria > Anthozoa > Scleractinia > Pachyseridae > Pachyseris > Pachyseris speciosa. The sequence continues at coordinate 416,116 of JAEMWC010000155.1, forward strand.
TGCGTTTCCTCGATCGCTTACACTAAAGCTGAGGGCGAAGCCAAACAGCCAGTAGGATAATCCACATATTACATCAATCGCATTCCTGACCATGATGTTTGCTTCGTTTTTTCTGGAGACCATGTCTGATTCCAAGAGGCCGAATCCAGACTGCATGGTGAAGATGATGAGGGCGCTTTTGAGAATCCAAGTGGCATCATCTATGTGTATTCCGTCACGAAATTCATTCTCAAGTCTATTTGTCGATCGTGCCAACGTTGAGTTTACTGTCTAATTTGGCTTCCTCATGCTTTCTTATTCGTTCTGCAGCGCCTACTGTGTGTTCAAGACTCCAAGACGCATGAAAAATTGACCGCAAATTTGGGTTCCAGCACCAAAAAGGCAAAGACAGGTGAGGTTGATGGAAGGTTTATGTGGATAACAAGCTTTTAAATGATGGAAATCGGTTTATGGAAACTTATTAAATGACTTGCGAGATTGGAAATACCTTTTTCCCTTATATCTATCAATACTTTTTGATAACTTAATAATCAATAAGATATCGTCTACCTCCCTTACCTGTCACGTCCCTTTCTTTCAAACTTCTAAATGAGATGTTGCGTAAGAGTTGTGACGCTCCCCGTGCTTCTTTGAAATTTGTTATCTCACTAAGACTTCCTCTTTAAGTAAGTGGCCTGTTTGTCCGTCTAATCATCCTTTGTCTTCACTGACTAGAATTCTACCGAGTAAATTAAACAAACTCAAGGCGTGATCTCTACTTTCGCGAAGAGCCGGATGGACTTTCGTTGGTCGGTTCGGCGTCAAAGATTCATGTTGTTGTGTTTATGTAATAGAAGCAATATAAGAGAAAAAACTGATAATTGATACTGAATCATTTGGGCAGAGGGCGTCCCGCTGATTTGACGCCGACAGACTGTAGTAAAGTGGAATAAATTAAGTGATAATATTGAGCAATAAAGAAAAAGCTGCAATGTGTTGCTAAGTTAATGAAAGAAACGCCCATTTTTAGGAGCTTAATGATTAAGCGCCTGTCTTTGAATAAACGCCGTCCCGAAGCTTTATGCAAGCCGCACCCTGGCGCTTATTCGAGAAAATACGGTTTAATGTTACATGATAATAAGATGACAGGTGACTGATCCAAACTCACTCACCTGTAACATCGCGTTTGATTGCAGTAGCCACCAAGCACAAAAAAAGGCAAGGCAATCACTTAGCGGTGTTCCTACGGCCCTACCATATTCTAGTGTAACTCAGTGTTTGAATTTTGGAACAGAAACAGTGCACGAGAGAAAGCCTGGAATGTCTGGTAACTTTAACAGTCTCACTGTGTACGAGAATCCTAGGTTCGCTCACCCAGTTTCTTGACTACTTATCCTAGCCCCAGTGACCAAATGTAATTTCTAGAGCGTCGAACTGCATGTTCCCAGGTCAAAGAGTAGTTACTTCTCGTCGCACGTTTTGGGCCCCCATGTAAGCGCCCTTCAAAGGTCCGTTAGAACGATTTCAACTTTAGCGCAAGATCTATTTAGAAAAACACCGAGACAATCCTAATTGGTCTTTAACTTTTCTTAACGTTTTCAAATACCTCGAAAGGGTGCTGAAACGAAATCTAATGGGTTTAAGTATTGATTAACAGTTTGCTTCAACATTTGCAGCTTTGTTATCGAAAATACTGGATCTTTTTTCTAATCCGTTTAAAAACCTTTTTTGACAGATGTGGCGCAGACAATTGCTCTATGATAGCCAAATTTGCGTATCGCTCTTCTCGCTTCTGGTTAAAAAGGATATTTCCGAAACTAACAAACTCCGATCCACATCCCATTCCCGGATGTACAAGCCTCTGTTGGATTTTGGAAAATCCACACCGACGTTATTTCACGATCTTATCACATTTCGTTCCCCTTTCGAAAGCAACCCTTAAGAAACGATTAATTTTTTCCATGTTACGCGAGTAAAGAAAAACCCGATGAATCCCAAATTAAATGTAAATGTAAAAGTCTGGGCCGATTAAGGCTCCTGAACCTTCGAGCTGCAAACTGTCATTTGAACATAACATTATTAAAACGCACTTATTCGGCGGTGCCGTTCAAGCGGACCATTTTGCTGCAAACAGTGCCAATATTGTCTTTTATTATTCAACACATGTGACAATGTCCAAATATAGTCATAGCGCGATCAATATTCGTCTTGCGTACTCAACAGATATCCCGCCATATATGTAATTTTTGCGAGGCGCGGGGGAAAATGGTATCATTCATGTGTTGCACAATAAAAATTATAACATAACTAAAGAAAAGCGCGCGCTCTGATTGGTCAATTAAACATTTACTATTTGCCCATGGGTGAACGCTGTTGACGTGTGCGCTGTTTATAAACTAAAATTTCGCTTTTTTGGGGGCGAGATTTTACGAAATTTGTATCGTTTCAATCGTCATAGTGTCTACCGAATTATTATGCCGTCGCTATTTCTGTGAATGAAGTTTCGCGAGCCTGTTTTTCTTGGTCATGTTAGTTAGTGCACTATAATGGGACTTTGCTTTCTCTACGATGTTTATGTTATGTTACAGTGTATGTTATAAAACAAATGGTAAACGGATCGGCGTGCACTATTGAGTTATGGATGCACTTGGGAGGTATGCTAAGCACTCAAGAAGCTAGAGTCGCTCTCGGCTACGCCTCGAGCGACTCTTACGCTTCTCTCATGCTTAGCAACCCCCCGCGTGCACCATAACTCAATAGTGCACGCCGATCCGTTTACCATTTGTTAAAATTATCCTACTCAGTCTTGCGGAATATCGTCTGATTTTAGCCAACTCAGCCTACGGCCTCGTCGGCTAAGTATCAGGCGATATTCCGCGCAATTTTCCAGGATAATTGTTAAATATTTGAGATCGCCGGTCAAAGTCGATGACATATATACTGCCCAAAGCTTTTACCACTCATAAGCATAACCATAAGCAACGACAACGCAACGAAAACTAAAATATTAATTCGGCTCATTGTAGCTACTTTGTGAGCCGATCCCGGAACTAAAAGAGAAGAAAAAGTGCTAAATCCTTGAATTTGATCATTTCGTGTCATTGTTTAGCAGAGGATGGCAATGAAATTTAAATTTCCAAATCGTAAAACGCACAAAAGTAGCAACTGTTTTTGCTCATCAAACAAATTGTTTTACGGCATCCTCGTTGTTGCTAACACAACACAGTGTTTAGGTTCCGTCATTTGACGAAGATTCGTTGGACTTTTTCAGACTAAGAACGGCGGCCTTTAGATTTTATGCTTACTTTTCTTATTCGTTTATGCTTTGCGTATTACATCTGAGTTGGATTTTGAATGTGAGACAAATTCTGAACGACAAGGATCGAAATCCTCCAATCAACAACATCCTAAGCGAGGATCGAAACGCACCAATCACCACCAGCCACGGTGCTTCTTATACTCACACGCAGCCAGTCGACACAATTGCCAACCAGCAGTATAGCGGTCGAAACGTCGCGATCCACATCTTTCTGACTCAATCGTGAGACAAAAGATTAACTCAGCTATCATTTGCAACCACGATGACGAACACCTTTCATAAAAAAATTCTGCTTCCTTCAAGATAAATAGCGCCGCTGACCATTTAAATGAAATAGTCTCGCGTGTTGTTTTAGCGCGCTGAAGAAGTTGTCGTTCTTACTTGTTCTACCCCTGGAGCAACGAACATGGAGACTCCAACGTGTGTGTGTGTGTGTGTGTGTGTGTGTGTAGTTTTGTTGTTGTTGTTGTTTTGTTTTTGTTTTTTTTCATTTTGCTTGTTGAATTTATTCCGGATGCGCGTTTTGCGGAAAGTGTCAAATTGGTCGAACGAGAAGAAACTATTGCGAAGGAAAATAAATTCCTGGTAAAGAATGTTCGGGAAGAGCCTTAAAGCAGATGTTCTTATACCAACTGAACAATAAATTATAAATATGATTGTTCGCTTACTCCTGGCTTATTGGATGGGGCTACGAGATATTACAGTGAATATTGTAAATGTTGCAAATCTTAGTAAGTTTTATTGATTGATTGATTGATTGATTGATTTTTATTGAAATTTAGAATACGTTACAGATTATCAGACCCGCAGGTAGCGTAGCTAATCTAGGCGGGCCTGAAAATAAGGAAAAATCAAAGACTGCTTAAAAAGAAAATTATATCGGTAGGAATATAAAGTTGAGATAAAAAAGAATAATGTTTAAAAAAAAAAAGAGAGAAGAAAAGTTGAACAAGAAGCTGATTTAAGTAACAAATGAAAGCAAAGGAATGCGCTGCCAACGTTGGCACTATTGCGTTTTCATCTACAAGCGTTACGATACGGCGTAAGGTTATGAAGTACTTTTCTTCACCTTGCATATAATTCCGTCTAGGTCGTAATATGAGTCATCGGACTCTAAAACTTCAAATAACAATGATCGAATTTTCTTCTTAAATTGATGTTTAGGTAGATTACGAAGATTAGTTGGTATCTCATTCCACAATTTCGCGCCAATTCTCGAAAAAGCATATTTTTGAATTTCTAGATTTGATTTTTTTATATAAAAATTATCGGACGTTGAGGACCTAGTATTGTATGAATGAACTCGAGAAGTGGGAAGGAACAAGTCTTGAATATTAGAGGGTACAAGATGATTACTTACATCATGCATCGTTTCTGAAAGCAGTTGATAATAAAGAAAATTAAGTGGTAAAATATTTGCATCGAGAAACAACGGAATTGCATGATCTCGAAAGTTAGCGAAGTATATGAATCTAAGGGCACGTTTTTGAAGAACGAGAAGTTTGTTTAACTGGGACTTGCTAGCTTGGCCCCACGCAATCAAGCCATAGCGAAGATAGGGTGCAACTAAAGAGTGATATATAGAAATGAGTGTGCGGGAAGGTACAGAATGCCGCAATTTTGATAATAATCCAAAATTGCGGCATTCTGTACCTTCCCGGACACTCATTTCTAAAACCCTTTCATGAACATCATGATTGTTCAGGACATAACAATTTTTCTATTGTTTACATTAAATGTGATCTATATAGTTTATCCTTCTCATTCCTTTCTTTCAAAGGTCGATAATTTTGGAGACTGGGGTACTTAATTCCTAAAGCATCAAGCGTCAACTCTGCGAAATCGTTACGCGCTAAACGTTTTCTTGTACGATCGATCCTCCCACTCATGTCAAAACCAGGAAGATCCATATATAGTAAATAACTACTTCGTGACTGGTGTGTCTTGTTTTGTTTGCCGAACGCGGTTGCCTGACTAAAGGCCGCCACACACGTGAGGAAACAGCTGAGCAAAATGCCTCGCGAGACAGTTAGCTCAGTCGTTTCCTCTCGTGTGCGGCGAGGTTTTCGTAAGATTTTCGCCTCACGAGGCCGTGAGGAACATATCGAACATGTTGATCTCACAGCCTCGCCTCGCCTCGCCGCATACGAGAGGAAACGGCTGAGCCATCTGCCTCGCGAGGCATTTTGCTTAGCTGTTTCCAGTCACGTGTGCAGCGGCTTAACATGACATTAATTGCCTGGCGAGAGTATTGCTGTTCAGTTAGGATACAAGAAATATTTGTCGTAGTCGGTTCAGTTTCTCGATAAATGTTGTTTCTTTTTTCTTGTATATATGCTGATTAACTGAATTCATCATTAAAAACTTCTGGATATTTCAGCACATGGATCCCACACAAACTGTGTGATCGTTGGGTATTTTGAATTTAGTTGAAATGTATGGGAATATCAAAAAGGCTTTTTACCTGAAATGTTGTGTCTTGTCGTTGTTGTAGCTGAAAACGGCGAATTTTAGCTATTTGAAGGACGTTTACCTGAGCGTGAAAGAGTGACAAGAGATGTTTTGGACTGGTCCAGCGCCGAGCCGAATTCCCATCGCAAAGTTTCCAAACCGCGCACTGGGCAAGCTGAAAGCCAGACGTTATATATCCCATATACAAGTATTTGTCGAAGAGACAGTTTTGGTATCAGTCTGTAATTTATACCCAGTCTGCAGTCTGCTGCCTGCATTTTATATTGCCTGATTCCCGTCAGTACATTTCAAGTAAATTCAAAATACCCAACGGGGCCCAATGGGCGCCCTGTGATTTCAATTGTTCTCCTGCACGTACCCATGGAATTGTATTTTCTTTAATCCTCCCGGGGTAAGCTCGATGGCACGTAAGAACTATTCCTTATCTAGGTTCTGCTACATCTGCAAGTAAAATATACCTGATGTGACCACGGCTCTACTGATGCTTCGGGTTTTGTTCGTTGAGAAAAATGGAGCCACACGTAATTTTCACCTTTAAATCTCCGGTCTCTCTTTAGTTTTAGTTGATTTTACTGTTTGGTAACTGTCATAGGAGCGTCTTGTGCTCTTTTTTATCCATCCTTACAATCTACCCCTTAAAAGAGTTTTTTCACATAACGTCACGGCGGCCATGTTGGTGTCCCAAACTATACCTCTGGGAATTTAACTCTATTCTTATGCAAATACTTTCTTTTGTTTCAGTAAACCAATGTGACCGGTAGTCACGTGAATGAAAACGCTGAACAGTTTACTCGTTAACGAACTTTCAAGAGCCAATATTTATTATTCATATGTCGATTACTTGATTATTAATCATCGGTTATGCTCGTGCAGATGCTCTGTCACGCGTGTAATATTATATTTAGGCACACAGTAATTTTTGTGTGACAGCATTGGGAGGTTCCAAGTTGTCTCTCCAGTTGTTTTATTAACGTTTTTAACGTTACAGGTCAGACGCACTAAACAGGGCCACCAACGATTTATCTTGTTGGAATTGTTTTGGGAGTGCTTCTTAACCGCCTTTCTACCTTAATTTGGGTGAACTGAAAAATGAAATTTTCTTTGGGAGAACTATCTTACAGCTATGTAACACTGGAAAAGCGATTACTGTTTTGTTGTCGCTTGTGCCAAATCTGTTAATACCAGCTGGCATTTTCGGAAGGCCATAATAATTTCAGAAACTCAGGGAACAAGGTTCCGTCCCCCAGACATTCAGTAAACTTTAACTGGCTTTCATCTAAAGAACTCGAAGAGATTTTCTTAGATAAAGACCCGTGAAAACGTTTGCAACATTACCAGTTGTGAACACTTCTCAAGCAGTAGTGAAAATAAAGCCTGGAAAAAAATTCAGGCTTCTATTGGAATCGAACCCACGACCTCTGCGATACCGGTGCAGCGCTCTACCGACTGAGCTAACAAGCCATCTGGGAGCTGGTCGTTTTGTTGGTTCGTAATATACCCGTGAGTGGTGAATATATGAGAAGGAATATATATTACCAAGATTGCTGGGTCCAACATGTTGGGAGCGTTGAACACTGTGTAGTTGGCTGTAGCTGGACTTTGTGGAAGTTGCTGAATGTTGTTGGTTAAACTATCAACAACTCCCAAAGGTACCCAACACGATGTTCACACACACCAAACATATTGGCCAGTGTTGGATATGTGCGGTATACAAATCCATTACGATTACCATTACCATGTTATTGGCCAGCAATGCTGGAAGCATTTGTTTGGCCTTAGTCATAAGACTACTTGTTATGTTTAATCCATCCGAGATAACATGGCATTGAAGATTTTCCAATACCCTTTTCCGGGTATTACTCAAAAGAAAGTGAAAACATGCGTTGTGGCATACACTTCAAGTGGACCTCTTTAAATCGTTTACACCGAAGAAACAAAACAGAGTTCTGGGGATTCAACATTGTTATTTATCTCATGGTTGGCCAGGGACAGAGCTGTTGTGTTAGAGGACGGCGTCTTTACGGCTTTGAATCGAACTAAACCTCTCCGCCATGCCACACTGAAAGTTTGCGAAACCGGGGGATGTCTGCGCACGAGTTTGTTCCACAGCACCTCTTTTAAAGCTCGACGAAAATCAGGTTTGAAAAATGTGTACACCAAGGGGTTGACTATGCAGGTGAAGTACCGCAAGGTTGCAAACCACTGCAGAAAGCTCTCAAAGTTTTCGACATGTACCTTCATGTTCACCAAAAGCATCATCATGTACCATGGCAACCAACACACTGCAAACACAGTGGCCATCACTGCAAATATGGTGCAAACTCGGCGCCTTTGCTTGTTTACTTCAACAGTGCGACTGTTGCGTCGCAGGGGTACGGATTGTTTCTGTCCACTCTTACCGGATATTACTCTAAATATGCCGACTGACGCGTAAATCATGAGCAGATACGACAAGACGAACACCGCAATGAGGCAGAAGATACTGTAACCCAGAAGGAGCTTGTTGAAGACTTCGTCACTGACCTTGATCCACGAGAATGGCGTGAAAGCGATGACGAAGGAAACGAGCCACACAAGTGCTATCACTCTGAGCACAACATTCTTGGTTAGCAAGCGACGCTTCCAAGGCCAAACAATGGCAAGGTACCTCTCGCCTATGACGATAAGAATATGATAAACTGTGGCCGTCGCCGTCAAGGTGTGTAAAACGAACACGAGATAATTCAAGTAGGCTTTTGCTTCTTGAGAATGGATCGCTGGCGTGAGAAAGGTAATGATGAACAAAGGGATGTTAACACATCCAGTCATAAAGTCGCAAACAGCCAAACTAACAAGCGCGAAGTTCGATGGCGTTCGTAGATACTGGCGTTTAAGGAATAGAACAATGACCAGGACATTTGTTGCCACGATGGCGACTGATAGAGGAACAAGAATGGTGATTTCATTGTAAAATGGCTGTGACTCAGAATAGGTCTTGTTGTCCGCCATAGTTGAACTTCGTCCAACAAATAACTACGACATTTGGGCGTGTTTGAATAGAGAAACCTCTCGGACCATTAATCAATGGAAACAATGAATGCTTTGGTATTTCATCAAAACATCCGGTCTCGCGCCT